>OZ024911.1:27786974-27851974 GCA_964017125.1 Flabesymbios commensalis | reverse complement strand
GAATGAAAGAGTGGCTCGGCCTGCACATGACGTGATCAGCCAATCACTATCGTCATTCAGTTCTTATTTAAATTAGGGGTGGAAAACCATACGTGTGCTACTTTATCTATGTTTTATATTTTATTTAATAGTTCATGATTAGGTTTCGTTATTATAGCTATAATAGTAAGGTACATGTTTTGTCATTAAATGAGGCTGGACATGCTATATGTCATCTGAGTTAGCAGGGTGGCACATCATCACTCAGATCAGTGAAGGGTATCTCTTCTCCGAATGTCACAGACATTAGATATCTCACTCAGAGCGTTGTCATATGCAAATTACACGTGACGACAGACATTAACCCTTTAACCGCCGGGCCGCATATATTCGAAATTTCATTTTTTATTAGCACATTAAGTACCACATTTTAAATATGTTAACGATAAAATGTGACATCAACCAGCAAGATTTGAAAAGAGTCGACCGCAATTTTGTCAAATCTGAATAATTTTCACTCGCTTGAAGTTGTGGATCGCGTCAGCGAGACACAACTTCAAGTGGTTAAAATTCAAATTGAATAATTTGGCGGTTAAAGGGTTAAACCCTATATGGGAATGTTAAGCCATGACCATACTTAGCCTTAAACTATGAGCTGGTTTTGTTTGTTGAGTGTACATATCACACCATCCATCCATCCCATTTGTTTTTTTGTAATTGGATTACCTGCTATGATATAGAGTGTCATTTTTTTGATATTTAGTTTTGTTTGTCATAGCATAATGCGCTCGAAGACTTTCTTGGAATAAACTTGGTAAACATATTTCCACCATTTGTCTACAATTTAGAATAATTTTAATATTTTGTTTTGTTTAGCAAAGGATATTGTGGTCCAGCCTGAGACCTGCGTTCTTGAAATAAACTTGTTAAATTGTATATGAGCCCCGTAAACAGGAGACTTTGAGCCAATGGTGATCTAATGCTGGGCCAGCTCCGTGGATGATGGGCTAACATTAAAACCACATCAGTTCTTCTTTGCTGAGGCATAATGAGTTAATGTAAGTTTGACATGACTTGTATTATTGTTAATTGATGGGGTTCACTGACGCACTTGGTGGTATGATTATAGCCCAGGCCCGTATTCTCGTACAAGTTACGATATATCGTATGCTTCTGATCGGTCGAGATGACCATCGCGATCAAACAGAAGCCTACGATATATCGTAACTTGTACCCGAATACGGCACCTGACAGTCAAGTGCGTCGCATAATGATACATACATGGTTGACTTGCTAGTTTTCACCACGCCTCTTGAGCAGTAGCTTTGTCTAAGACATTCCAAGGTTAATAAGGTATTTATTTATCATGTTTATCCTCCCGAAGAATGTGTTTGCCACAATAATTATTCATATGCGTTGTTATCATATGCGTTGTTATCTTCTGCCTTGGGTGGTCACGTTATATTACCGAAAGATGTCATGCACTTAAAATTAAAACAGATTATCTTGCTCACGGTTTCAAATTCGTTGAAAATAACTTAACTTAAACAACGTAATATAATATCTACCCAAATCACACTACACGCATTTATTCTTTATCTGTTGTGGAAAGGTGCCATATAAAATAAATATTTAATTTACGCAGACGTGCAAATACATTTCAGCAGACATGAATAATACATATATATTATGTACTATGCATTTCTGATTTTAGCTATATCTAGATATTTTTTTTTCAAGAAAGTAGCTATTTTAGATGAATGCAGTAGTGTGTTAGGTGTATTGGAAAGGCATTTACCCTTACAACGCTGAATTATTTTTTTTAAACAATTTTTTTTCAATTTGAAATCATCATAAATGTCTTTCCGATTGATTTGAATACCTATGTTATGGGTCTACGGCCATTAGGAATATTTTAATTTTTTTGGACGGTGTGGGGATCGTCGTTATACGTCAGAATCTGACGTCTACAGACGTCAGATTCTGACGTATAACGACGGTCCCCGTGTTGATAGGGTGAATATGCGCATATATGCATATATGGCCACTCTCTTAATAAATCGAACTTATCTACATTTATACCACCAACAATGTAGCAAAGCTTGATAAAACCAAATTAGTAAAAAAGAGAGAACTATAAAAACGTTTTGCTTTTGTATACCATATTTCTACAGCTATAAGGAAAATTATAAGATATGAAAATAAATAATTAAGTAGACAATAATCATACATTTGCTTATTTGTTTTGTTGGGGGTTGGGTGAAAACAAATGCGTTTTTCTTAAGACAATGTGAAATTTATTTTTTGCATTTAAAATATCATATTTTAAAGGTAGAACTTGTCTAATATCTGCAAGAAATGATAACTTTTTTCTTGGAGCTTGGTGATAAACAATGTAATCTATTATATTACCTTAGACTGCATTATTGTCCATCCCGGTCCCTATGTGTCAACGCAGCGGCGTAAATACTAACCCCTCTCCACTTATTATTTTACGATGCATCATACCAGATATATAGATACATGACAGATAGGCCTACATAGACAATAACACGCAGCGTACGTCATTTAAAACAGTCGCCAACTTATAATTATCATTTGGCCGTGAGGGATCTTGCCATGGTAATCAAAAGGTCATATTACTACTCCTATAAGTAACAAATAAACAACCACTGAACACCCACGACCTGAAACAATAGCCTTTTATTCATGTCTCAACATTTCAACGATTCTTGATAGATAATGGTTTAGTAGTCTATAACCTACAGACATATACAAATGTTACGTATCTGTTGAACAATGTTGGTTGAATGTTGGGTCACCGTCTTCTACCCTGTCCCAGCATTGAACCCACGTTGGTTCTGAACGTGTATCGTGTATCTATGATTGCTATACTTTGATAATTTGCCCGTTTTATACTTGTGTTCGTCTAATCCTGAGTTTGCGTGTACCGAGCAAACAATGTCTGTGGCGCGGGGAGCGAACCCGGGCCTCCTCAGCACACGATCCGTATATATAGAAGTATACATTTTCAATACTGCTTAAATGATGTCTTAAGCTTAAAAATTACACAATAAAAATTCCACTGTGGTTTTGCTACCAAATAAGGATGGCATTTTGACGCCGGGTGCTTGGAATGTAAAATATGACATACAACGAGCAAGTTAGAGAAAAATTGTATCTGTCTTTTTCACCTATCATATATCATAAACATCACTGGATGGTGAGTGTGATGAGACCCCATGAGGAAGTTACTATAGGCCACTTGGCAGACAAAACCAAATTTGAGGTGAGTGATAATACAAGCGTAACTCCCAGTGTATAGCAAAAAGTGATTGGCAACATGAATACGTCTAGTGAAAAAATAAACCCCTCTAATATTGGATTATGAAAACACCACTTTTATTTTCAAATCAATCGGACTACAGGATTTTAGACATAGAAAAGATCATTTTGGGGTTTTTGGGGTTTGGACGAGGGTGGGTGTTTGGGGTCTGGCAAATCCGAGTTTTTCTCGGATTTTTGGATTTTTTTTACCTTGACAAGACCCCTTAAACACTATATTATGATCAGATCCTAAAACAAAAGTGGTATCGAAAGTGGTATGTATCTTTCGTTATTGTTAATTGAAGAAACAAGTATCATCAACCATTATTGATAAAAACTAATCGTCGGCGCTAGAAGGTGTGGAAGGGTCGGTTGCTCTATGACATTAGAAAAGAGACATTAATTGCTTAATAAACCATACATGACTTGTTAGTAAGTACAATTAATGGTCACGCTTCATTGATGTGTAAACAATGGATAATTCGGTCGGGGGTGCAGTGACTAGTACATTCACACGACCCCTTGTGTCTTAGGCCCTACATAAATGATAAAACGCTTTGATATCCTCGCCGTTAATAAGAAAGGTGACCCAAGAGTTGTTTATCTCATCAGGTTTCATGCCCGTATACATAACTGATGCATATGCATCTATATATTATATATATATTGGAAATTTGAACCCGGTCAGATGCAATAAATGTAAAGGTAGTAAGCTCATGCAACATCCACATTAAGTTGCTCTTAGACTTCAATGGTAGGTTATTCAAGGTCAATTACGGAAAACCAGCTGCGTGGTATTTGAGGGCTACACCTCATCTATTTATTAATATATTGAGGTCTGTTGTATGTCAATTTTTAAAACATAGTATGATCATAGATCCGGCCAAATCTTGCTACAATTTGTTACTTTGGTGGCCATCTTGGATGTATGTCTTACTAAGCTCTCACTTCGTAAATAAAAACATTACAAATGACTTTATTGATCGTAAAAACGTATATGTAGCTATCAAAACAAGGCTGATATGCAACGCAGGATTGAAGATAAAGCCAAATCGCCATGGCCATGGGCCACATTGAGTGTAAGCCTCTCTTAGCCTAAACTGTCATAAATTACTCATCCAATCACACCTGATTATATGTTCCTAATAAAACATTACAAGTGACTTTCTTGACTATAGAAAAATGTTCAGTAGGACTGACTGTTTTTTGCGGCAATTTTAGAATTATTTCTTATTAAGCAATGCTACTTTACTTATCTAATTATATTTTTTCAGCTAAAACATTACAGATGACCCATCACGTGGGTGTTGACACAAAGATGGAATGTTATGTGCGATAGAATTGAATATATAGTACGATTTCGGTGGCCGCAACCACCTTGGCGGCCATCTTGAATTTTGAACAGGTTCCGATGACTCAATGACTTGTCTCCTTATCTTATATGAAGCAGCATATTATCGTTGACATATCTGCCAAGTTTAAGAACTGCAGAATAAAATAAACGATACTGATGAAATTTAACAGTTAACAGCTCCACTAATACAATCAACAGAGCCCGGCAAATATTGCAAAGATTGTCACCGGTGCTGTCCATTACTTCAATGTATCCTGCTTGCTGTCATACTTCATACAGCTTCTCGTGTTTATTATATATTTGTTTTATTTCCACCTCGTCCACTATGTGTTTTGGCTCTTATTTAGAAGAGAAAATATTAAAATATTTATTGAGGGAGGGCGCGAAAAAGATCATCAAAGAAAAACATCTCTGGAAGTTAATGAGGGCGACAAAAAGAAAAACAAATTTCACCAATTTCTTGAAACGTTAAAAAGGGCGACGAAATAAAAAAACTTTTATTTTGAAAAAGTTAATTAGGTTACTGAAAAAAACAACTAAAATAAAAACATAGCTTAAGCAATGTTTTTTGATCAAAAACTACTTTTTCTTAAGCTAATGAGGTTGCTAAAAAAAAACAAATGAAATAAAAACATAGAACAATGTTTTCTATCTCCTGAAATTGTCGTTTTTTAGAAATTTGCAAATATCCAATGCGCGCGCTGAGCAGAAAAGAACACCTGCTTTTGTAGGTAATGCGTGGCCTCAAATCTAATGCGCGCACTCATATATATCATCTGAAACAGAGAAAAAACCCATAATGTAGTCGAGGTGAATGATGAGATACTGGTAGGCCTATGCTAAGCTGATATATTCTTATACATATAACGTGCAACTGCGTATAATATTTTCATGGATATCCTTAATTCAAAATTTAGCCTTTTGAGTTCCGCGGTCGTAGGTCTATTTAGTCACCATAGAACCTATTTTTTTATTAGCCCTTCAAGTACCCGTGCAGCCGCTGTTATTTGTATTTATTATTACACTATAGTTATAGAAACAGATGCCAGTTATTGTAGAACTATTTGTAAATATGAGAGGGCTAAGACGATCAACAGGCTAAATATAACACTCCCGTGCAGGGCTTGACTCAGTGCCCATGCTGGCGTGCAGTGTAGCTAAATATAGGCCTACATAATCCACATTTTTCTTAATCCTGCGGCGTCGTAAACCAGGTAAGGGTGGTATTTGCTGTGATTTTAGCGCTCGTTTATCAGATTTTGACACCTATAAGGTCAGACATCCCGTAGAGTATGCTAATGAACCATTTAAATCCTCATGATGCATCAAAGCTTCATCTTGGCCTCCATCCTTGAAAATAAAATTAATTTTCCTACAACTAAGGGTTTAGGAAGGAAAATTCCCATTAAACTGTTTTACCCATACATTGTATTTTTCTTTAATTTTTCTTCCACTTCAAGTGATTTTTATCCAAGTGAAGAATGGTAAATTCAGGCTTGAAAGGGTTTAGCACAGAATTCTTCATACTGACCGGGTGATAATAGACCTACAGATGATTATGTTTACTCTCTGTGCCGATTAATCTGAATAAAATGCTTGTTAGCATTTTAAGTAGGACCTATTTTACACATAACTTCTTCACAGGCAAGAGGTCCGGTTTTCAAATCCTTCTCGTCGAAACATTTCAGCAGACACAAAACGATGAGCCCATATTGATCAATATAAATCTTGGTCCACCGTCTACGACGTCCTCTCTGTTCTGGGAGAAATAATGGGAGGTGCAATGAAACATTGATAGGTCTCCAGTGCGGGGGGCCCGGTTCTGTGGTTAAAGCTGCCAGTTTGAAAAGTCGAATATCGCGGGTTCGAACCCCACTCTGGCCTTCAAGTTTCAAAGAAACAAAAAGTTTCCTCCCACTCACTCGTGAAAATTGAATATTGTGGGAAGCTTCCGTGAACGAGAAGTAACGTGCTCGGCCTTAGACCGCCAGGGCCCGAATTTCGAATCCTGTCCTTACCAGTTTAGCATATATGTGCACAAAGGTGGCCTAAAACCCGATTCATTTCATTTCATTTGATAGGTCTCCAGCAAATAAATGTAAAATTTAGGCAATCATATTTTCAGCTGATAAATGGGTACACGTTAAATGATGATGTTCGGGCAATTTGAAGCGTTATGTGTCGAAGTCTACCTGTCCTGGAGAACAGCCAAATTTTAGCGTAATTTCATTATTTCTGCAAATGGGTTTCTTCAGAAAGGTTGAGCATAGTTGAATCTTCTACCTATGATATATAGGCCTATCCATGTGATACTGTAGATCTGGTAATTTTCGCGTGTTTAAATTTTCGTGAATTTCTGATTTTGGGACTTTTCACGAAGTTTAGAATTCACGAATTTTCATTTTTCTTTAGTAGCGCTAATAATAAAAAAAAAAATTCGCGGGAATCTTGAATTCGCGAATTCATCCTCCTGGCGAAATTCGCGAAAATTAGAACCTCGCGAATAATATTACCAGATCTACATTATATCAGATAAAGCTGATGTATAACTGAAAGTGAGCACTGATTGATGATTGACTAGATATGTTGTGAGGGAGGGTGGCACAGTTTAGCCACCTGATTGATAATTCGCTGTGGGAGGCCAAACACACTATCAATGTCATTATGTAAAAATGCCTGATATCAGTTATCTGATGAGTAGGATGAAATAGAAATAGATGTTCATTTTCTTCCGAGATAAGAATTGTCTTAATGGTATACGTCTGTGAGCCAGTATTCTATAAATAATTGCGCCGCGAAATTATTTAACATGAATTCTCACCCACTTGAAGTTGTGTCTCGCTGACGCGATCCACAACTTAAAGTAAGTGAAAATTATTCAGATTTGACAACACGATTTTGAAGTCAAAGTTGATTGATGTCACATTTTGTCTTTAACATGTTGAGAAGCTGGTATTTAATGTGCCAATAAAAGATGAAAAAAAGAATATAATCGGGATGTGCCCCTGGTAATCATATTTTGATGGCAGTTCGTTGAATTGCCTTGCAATAGTCACGCCTCATTACGTAAGGAGTTCTGAGAAATGCATTCAAAGAAACACAGAGTGACATTTTGAACTCCCACCAATGTGGTGAATTGATGTTTTTCTTCAGATAGGACCCTTTGAGTGCTGTATGATGGTATTCACTTATTTTGTCACAGTGAACCAAATCTATATACACCGCCCTCGAAAATTATAGATCCATCTAGACAACGAAATTGATGTTCAGTGCTTCTAATACTTTCGTTCAATGGTCACACAATATAAAGGTTTTACAAAGTGTCCTGTATTGCTGATCAAAAGTATATATATAATAATATGTAGAGAGTCTGTGCAAAATTTGCAGGACCCTAATTCATACTTTTTTAGACACATGGGTTCGGAGACTTGAAAATACGTCTCGATGATCAACGCTCTTCGAATAAAAACAATATACATCACATCAGGGTTTTATTGTATCATGTGTTCATCCCTTTTTTTCACATTTCGCAATGTGTAGTGTGTGTACAACACCACCAACTCTCAGGGACGAGAATAAAGTCAGAGTCCACGGGGAGTGCACGTAACTGAAATAGCACAAAGTATAGCCTTAGCTAATGCCAGTTACTCTAAAAAACCGTACATATCAGAAGAGTCCTCGGCTGCAGCAGGTGTGCTGTACAAAAACACTGTTAAATGATATAAAAAGGATATTTTAAAGAAATATTGATTATTTATAAAGTGGATGATGATAAAGTGTCAAAATGTTTTGTTGCTATTTTTGCTTGCAAATTTAGCTAATAGGGACAGTTTGAGATATCAACCAATTTTCAAAAGTATTTCAAAAGTTACACCATTTGACATGTAGTAAATTGAAATTAACTTTTAAAATATTCAAAATAATTTTGCGATTTTTTTACGATGTTAGGACATGACTTGAAAATAGCCTGTACAAAATTTCAAGGAAATCGATTCAGAATTGATGGGTGAATCGACACGTATACAGATATACCTAAATAATTGTGTTCTAGACTGCTAACGGATACCAGTTACATACTCTAGCCATATTTCAGGCGAATTGATTCATAATTCGATGAGTAAATTAAAATTGATCACAGGCTATTTACAACGTCAGTGTGCATAATGCGTGTGGTGGATCCATATTTTCCGAGGGCGGTGTATATATTTTTTAATTTTACCGCGGAAAATTACGCAAAACATATTTTTCTATATTTTTTTTCGCAATTTTATTTCTTTACAACATCACTGATAGACTAAATTGATTTAGAATATAAAACACTAAACATGTGAAATACTCTGCCAGAGATTACGTGTCTCATTTCAGAATATACAACCATCAGCTGGCGTACGAACACCCTGTTGAGCATCAACTACGTAGCCCAACTTTTGGCCATTCATGATATATCATTCTCCACAACGTTCTTTTTTTAATCCCAGTGAAACATTTTGCTGATCAAAATAATCTACACTGGTATCTCATTTAACTCAACACGATTATTCACACAACACGATTAAGTTATTATGTTGTTTGTGGGCACACATGTTACAAACGGTTAGTTTGTAACAACAAACTTCAGTCATATCAGTAGATAACTAAGATTTAATAGTTGCTCACCAGAGGGGAGCTTGTCTAATACATTGACTAAATATGTTGTGTACGGTTGAGAGCTCTCTTGAAAGAGGTATTCTCACTCACAAAACTTGGCCACGTGTATTGATCATATGGATATCTTTTTTATTGATTATTATTTATTATTTACTCAAAACTCGGCAAATGGCAACGAGAAAATCAAATGAAATATATATATCGGCTACCACAATGGTAAATGTCGTGTTTGCGATAAATTATCTATAATTCAGCGTAGATATATATTGTCACATTATTTTACATAATAATTTATGTATGAGTATTTTAATCAATTGAGTAGCATAATGGAAATATTTCGCTGATACTGATACAAATCCTAAAACTAAATAGAGATCGAGGGAATCCTTTATGAACAGCTGCTGGGCTAATACATTTTATTAGTAATTAGAATTGTTTGAAATCGATGATAAGGTGCAAACATTAAATAATGTTTGAATCACCATAGATACGTGTATGCCAGAAACTTTGATCTATAGCGATAGCCATGGTGTGATGGCGCAATTACACATGTGCTGTGGACTCACTTCAATATAGAAAACTAAGTGAAGAGGGGTCAATATCAGAGTAAATATTATATTAGTACGGCAAGCTAATAAAATTATGACGTAACTCCTTTAGAACGAATGTTTTCTATAACCACGGAGTGATGATGACATCATGGGATCACAGCAAACAGGATATATTGGATCCCACATACGCCTACCATAGACATTATTGTTACTGACTCTTTAAGTATTGGTAGGCCTGGATAAAATTCAGAATATTTCAGTCAATTAATTATTAAAATAAACGTTATAAATAATAATAATAAAGATGCAGATTTATTTCGTACTCGAAGTACATAATACATAGTATACACACACAAAAAATAAAATCACACAGCAAAATTATACATATTAATTACATAAAATGTAGTCCAGCAAAAATGATAATTGTTCTCTACATACATTTATTACTCTGTTATCGCGAGAGAATATTAACTCATTAGCAAATTGTTCAGTAGCTTTGTCGTCATTCGTTAAAGTATTATAGTGCATACGAGGATAAATTTTATAAATACATCTGACAGCTTTAAACCATTCTTAAATGGTCAAGGTTCAAAAAAATTGCTTTATTTAGTTTTTCAACTGATTTGGGTTGGAAACTGGCTCTACTAGCCAGGATAAAAAATCTACTAAGATCTGCGTGGTGCTAATACCCTAAATTCACACAAATACAAGATGGCCGCCACCGATTCCACCGAGATCGGAAAATTGACACAACTTATTTTGTTTAAGCTAGAAAGGCAAATAAAGTGTCTGAACCTATGTTTTTGATGCCAAAAACACATTTTTGCTAACGAATTTAGGATAATTCTAATAAAATTGGTGATAAAGCATTTTTTCTAAAAAAATGTACAAAAATTTGAAAAAATGTAGGCTACGTAATTTACATGCATCATATTGCAAGTGAGGGACGGTACCATATTTGTGGGACATTTTTTTCCATGTTGTGCGTAATGTATGTGTCTACAGGTTTGATGTGCATGTAGTACTATGAAACTTGGCGGAGGGTAGTCATGAGAGAAACTTAGACATCCCTTATATTATATTCACTGAGCATTGTAACACATTGTCTTTTTTGTGATGATGTTGTACAACAGTCTCTTGCCCATAAAAAACATAGCCAGTTATAAATATAGTCATGTGATGACTCTCGGCTTTCAAGAGAACATACATACTCATTGTCAAAGTAGGCAAGATGACTGGGCCACACAGATACAAACAATCACGCATCTCTGCTGTGAACGACCCTCCCTGCTGAAGAAGCCGTATACCATCACACGTGTAAGGATCTGTTCCTAAAAGGAAAAAACTTTCTTGGTGTAGAAGGGGCTACATATACCAGCACAAAAAGAAAATTTGGTCACCCAAAATCTAGTTCAAAGTTTACTGCTCTACAGTATGTCATTGGATACTTGGAACAAATTAATGATGAAACTGTAACACTTCAAGGATTACACCGGCGTATGATTAAAAGTAGTGGGCTAAATGAAGACGATGTCTATACACAAGTTCAGTTAAAACGAGAACTGCAGAAACATTATGGTTCAAGAAGGGTGACAATAACAACAGTTAGACAACTTCCGAATGTTGTTACTCTATCATCAAGTGTAAAATTCATAATTCAAGAGGCTCAAGACAGAGCTCGTGAGATGAAAGAACTTTGCGATATGGACAGGCTGAATGAAAGTGTTGGTAAGAGAACAGAGATCAAGTCCATGGAGCACCATGATAACACGTCCCTACCACAGCAGACATAAACTCTGTAGATGGAAATGCCACATACCTGCCTCCCTCACTCCAATTACTTCTAGGTAGAATAATCAAGAACAAAAATGCAAAGTTACACATGGCTTCAATAGGACAGTCAATTATACAATCAACAAGCCCTCGATCATTTCTCCCTCATCCCCAAGTTGGTCTGAGCGTGACACTTGAGCACAAATATGAGCACCGTGAGCTCGTGGATATGGTGAGCAATCTTGGTTTGTGCTCTTCATACTAAGAAGCCAATAAATACAGAGCCAATTCCACAGTTGTCCAAGGGATTGATCTTCCAGAAGAAGTAACCAAGTCATTCTTGCAATACAAAGCAGAAAATGTAGACCACGCGTCTAGAACTCTTGATGGCTAGCAAAATCATCAGACGAATTCCACGACTCAAGGTTGACATGGAGATTGTTAGGCGACTGGCCCATATTAATCTGGGGGATCAGAAAAAACCTGGCAAATCAGGTCAATCTGAGATTCGGTACAAAAGCGTTGAGCTCTTCCAACGTGATATGTTCAATGACAACTTTGACATCATATGAACAGTAGCCTTACATCTTCCACAGCATACACCTGTGTGGTCAGGCTACATGCAGATGCTGCATCACAATCTTCCACATCCAGGAAAGTCTTCAGATATATTTCTTCTAATGATAGACTTGACACCGTCAGATCCCACATGTGTACGCCCCACTTTGGAGTAGCCTATTTTGTTGATCATGCCAGTCCAGTGATTACCTTCGACCAACAATTGTGGTGGATTTCCTACATCGCCCAGCCAAGAGAAAGTCCCTGCGCAAAATCATTCTGATTCTAGGTGGATTCCACGCACAGATGAGCTTTCTGGGATCCATTGGCAGTTTGGTGGCTGGTACTGGTTTGAAGGAGGTGATGTCACCGGTCTTCAGGACACCAACACCAGTGATGAATACAGACTAGCGGCTAGGATGTTCAGGGATGCCAATGATGTGCAGACGATTTGGCAATGCTTCTCTGAACGAAAACCCTTCTCCAAAGATTCAAGAGAGCTGCGTAGTCTGTCATCTGGAGTCGTGGCAGACACATATGTAGATGTCGACAGAACAGAGTTACTTGGGCAAATCATATTACAATCCATGTATGGCAAATCGGTGGCAGAGTATACGTTCCGCAAAAAGGATCAGGTCACCACACTTGCCTCATCCTCCTACATCACTGTTGAGGGAAAACGTCTGGAGATCGACCCAAAACAGTTGTTCCAGCGCCTTGTTGTGGCTGGTAAATAGACTGTTGACACACAAATTGTATTTACTCTACATCACTGTTTGAAAGCAGTCTCCTGATGCGTCATTCTGACAAAGCCAGTCTCCAGGCAGCCTTGATTAAGAAGGTACCATTATGTGTAATAAGTCAGTACTCAGATGACGTGGTGTAAGCCCTATGTACTTGATGGTGCCGCACTCTTGCAAAAACTGCCGTGGCCCAACCAGACAACATACGCCAATTTGTCTGTACAATATGTACATCGCCACTACAATCATGCTGTTGTGGTATTTGATGGATATGTAAATGGCTCTTCCACTGAGGACGAAACACATCAGAGACGCGTTAGCTCACATAATATCGGGCAGAGGTCAATTTGAAACCAGAAATGCCACTGACCATGACGAAAAATGCATTCCTCGCAAACTCTAAGAAAAAAACAAAAAATTATGTACTTCATTGGCAGCGAGCTGGATAAAACTGGTATAAAAGTTCAACACAGCGCTTCTGATGCAGACTATAACATAGTGTCAACTGCATGCACACTGAAAAAAAGAGATCAGTGACCATTGTCGGGGACGACACAGACCAGTCGGTCCTGAATGTTGAGAGGCTCACACCAGTAAAGATGCGGAGGGATCCTGCTCCAGCATTTTTGCTGAAGCTTATAAAATGCAACTGCCACAACAAGGGTGACAAAAACAGCAGCTCCTGACATAAAAATGGACTGTTGTGTAGTTTGGCTTGTGGTCACTGCAAGGGAAGCCGAGCATCTCGGTGGTCACGCCAATCGACAGACTTAATCTGCTCCAGGTGTCGTTATCTCCATAGATATCAGAGATTAGTTATTCAAATGGTAAAATTGAATTCCTTGACAGCCGAAACATAAGTTAATACACTTTATTTGTATTTCTAGCATTAAAGGCAAAAAACTTATGCACCTTCTAGTTTTTGGTATAGATGGTGGCGGCCATCTTGGAATTTGGTGAATTTAAGGTATTAGCACCACGCAGATCTTGGTAGATTTTTTATCCTGTCTAGTAGAGCTTATTTCCAACACTAATCAGTTGAAAAACTAAATAAAGCAATTTTATTAAACCAATGTGATTTACTGACTGGACTAATACATAAGCGTTGAGAATCATTTCAACGTTAAGTCTCAAAACGGAGAGCACCCAGTGATCGACCGAGATCGGGGTCATTATACTATATGCGCCGGGGGAAATCAAGGTGTGGCTAAGCTACATTAAAATCGGGCGGCAACCGTCCGATCGCCGGATAACTTCCATCCGATGAATGACAGACGCCAAATGGTGTCCTACAAGGGTCCGCTGGGAGACTCCGACCAGAATGACTCTGACCAGCGGTTTGTGGATCACGTGGATAGTTAGGTCCCCATATATCTTCAGCTCCTCAACTGAGAAGGATTACAAAGACGGGGTGAACAGGACTCAAAGAATTTGAGGACCAGATAGAACTAGATCACAGACAGACAGATAGACAAATGTTTTTATTGACATACATACAAGTCATTATGACTAATTGTTCATAGATATATATATTTAATGTTATACGTACATGTTGGTTAGTTTGGAAAAATCACATGAAAATATATATGATATGTACAATTAAAATAATTCTAAGCTGCACCAAAAGCAGAGATAAAAAAGTTAAATATTATTATAAACACTAGGAAACAAAGACTCTCGAAAGCGTGGACACCTTATATATATATTTAATTGCACATAATATTGTTTCTGGAGTATGTGTAAAACAATGTTAAAATTATTGGTATCTCGATAGCAACTATAGTGTCATGAAAGCACACGTTATCATTGAAAACGACTTGTGATTGTTCAAGATAAATCATGACATAATAACAATAAAATAATGGGCACTATTACTACTTTTTTTATGAAGATTATGTGCCATTCATGTAGGACATGTCACTCACATAAAAATGCATCTACCGAAAAATACAGCTTGTTTTACTTGGTGATTGATTTATACCATTTTCATTCACGATCTAGTTGATATAACAAAAACGTGGGTTTGTAGGGCAAGGTGTTCATTTGAGTCACGACTTGGATCAGAATGATACTAACCCAATTCTGGATCTTTGACACTTAAAATATAGGTCAAGACAACTTTAGAAGCAAATTATATTAAATATTGAACAAGATATTGACAACTTTAGTTTTTTTCGATAATGACCGCCATTATTGGCTTCCTGCCAATTTCCATAATGTGGATACATAAAGTGGTCATTGCGCAAATTTTGAGGGGTCACATGACCCTCTAGGCCCAACAGTTAACATGGTTAAAGAGATACTGTAACGGCAGGTGGTGGTAATTAGCTAAAAGGGGGGGGGGATTTCACCTATTTTGGCGTCCGTGGCAAATGCATTAACAACCTAACATTGTTCAATGACCTCCAATAAGTTGATTTTTGGAGAGTTTATAAAGTGCACTCAGAATCACTATCAGCTGCTAGAGTAACTGTGGGGATTTGTGCATTATCAGACATATTGTATATTATATATACTATCTTCCAATGCGGCGCGCAAGTCATCTCACAGAATCCGGCCAGCTCCCGGCCGAAGTTCACTGGATTGCTGTCAGGAGGTCGTATGATTCACTGAAATCTTCCGACAACCTTGCGGAGCTCGGAAGAATGCCAACCGATTATCGGTCGGCCGCATTCCGATTAATAATCTGTTGCTTTAACTAAAGGTTTTCCCGCGGAGATTGCCGGCCGATTATCGGCATATGCCCTTTTATCCCATCTTCAGTGCCACTCATAGGACGGCGACCTGTTTAGTCGTGGACAGTCCGTTCAATGCCTAGAGATGGGACTGAGATTGAGGCATTTTCAGATTAATGTACAGGTATAGTGCTTAGTATCGGCCTATACTCACACCACATATGATATGCCTCCACCGTTAAATTTACATTGCTCCTTTTGTCAACAACAACATGAAACTAGACAATCAATCAGTCCGATACTGCAAACCTCCGCCGAAATTAATGATCGTATTCCGGATCATGCATGAATCAATTGTTCTTTGGCTCGAAACACACGTCTGGTGAAAGTTTCAGGCAAATCCGTCCATAGCTTTTTAAGTAATCCGACAGAAAGACAGACATTTTGTGTGCTTCATTCTAGTAGAAAGAAACACACAAAATAAATAAATACTTTGAGTGGCCACCCATTATATGTCAACAGCTGCAAAATAACATCATATATATTTGGAAAAAATATTGAGTGAAATTAGGAGATACAATTCCACATTCCTACAATGAGAATAAAAGAACTCATAAAAAATGCAAAATAACATATGACATGAAATGTATTGTATTATTCACAAAATATAAGTAAGACTTTTTTAAGCTTACTCGTGTTAAAAACATAGAATCAATTTCACCGACATTCAAACCAAAACTGAAGTCGGTTATGCATGTTCCAATATATTGTACGTGTTAGCAGTGACATTATCGGTAGCTACATGGTTGCTGTCTTTGTATAACATTCTATCAATTAGGAAATATCACATAATATCATATAACTGCTCTATATAATTTATATCGTCTTTTCGTGTAGATTTTTTCATATTAATGTGTTCAGTTCTATTGTATCGGAATAATCGTGATACAATCGGTTGTCATTTGAATTCGGAAATATACAACAATCGTTCAATTAATAGGGCGTTTGTCGTCTGTGTTGTCAAAACTGTGTCATATCACAGAGTTAACAAATACCATGGTCAAATGGACTGATACCAATATACATCTCAAAGTAAAAACTAAGACATATTGAAAATATAGAAGATGAGATATTCAACTGTTGGCCATTTTATTATCATGCAATATTATTTCGTTGTCATCTTGGAATTATAGTTCTTTCACAAAAAGGATAAAAACATTTTTCAAAATAGACACATCATATTTGCTGTTTCTATACGTCTTCTGTTGCTGCCTGATTCTTTTTTATACTGATATGTTTATCTCATAAAACTTACTATAACAATAAACTCAATTAGCAATTATCAAAATTGCTGATGGTGGACATGGTAGACAGAATAAAGATTGAAACGTTATTGGTGAAATGAGCTCGCTCGCGTAAAGTATTGTTGTAATAACTAGTTTTCTGAGCATATGATACGAGATCACCCGTGGTCTGGTTTTTATGGTGTATTCTTGTGCTAACATATTACTTTGTTTATTGATTCTGTCTACATCGGCCTTATCGAAAACATGCACCTGAACGTAACCTAGTGACAGTAGTTTAATCAGTCAGAGTACACAGTATCACATAAACACATACTTAATTACGCTAAGGGCGCAGGTTAAGTGCGGCTTAAATTGCAATAACAAAGCTTTTTGTTCATCACCCGGACTGTATAAACATGCCATGTATTGATATGATTAAAGTTAAAGATTAATCCTTAGAAAATTAAAAACATTAAATTTTCACCCGCTTGCAGTTGTGTCTCGCTACCACATTTAATGACTGAAAATTATCCATATTTGTTAGTTTGGACGAATGATTTCGTCCAAACTATTGTTGTTGCAACTTTGAGTTTTCGGCAAAATAATGTCATACTATTTCTCCCTCAGTTTTTATCCAATCAGCTTGAAATTTAACCACAATAATCCTAGGTTACCCGAATAGGTTGCTATGATTTTGCGAGTACCGCAGGGTTAAAATTCGAAAAAACCCATTGAAATAACATTAGCAAATTGGCTGGATTGAAAATGCAATATTTCGAAAACCGTGCGTCTGAGGCCAAGAAGGAGTGAAATTTGTGACCTTTGGGTCTAAAATCCTCTATTGTCACCCGCTTGCCAAAACCTCCGGGAAATTCCATGGAAAGTGATGGCATTATAAAATTTGAAAATGAAAAATCTCGGAAACGGTGCGTCCGGGGCAGAAAAAGAGTTAAATATGGACCAAGAGGGTAAATTCCTATTTATAAGCCAATTTCCAAACATAATCCAAAACGGACGACAAAATCCATAATGGCCGTCAAAATTCAAAATGGCCGAGAAGAAATAAAAATGGCCGATATATAAAAATTATGCCAAAGTCCAGTCAAATCAGGTGAAATCCCCTATTGTCGCCCAGCACGGCTCTCTATTCCAACTGTCCAAACTCACTTCATGTTGCTTCAGCGACAGGTAATCTAGTTTATATTGAGATCAAACATTTGCAAATGTTGATGGTTAATTCTCAATAACAGTGATTTCATCGGCTACTAATACGGATTAAGATAAGACGAATCTTGTATCAGGTCAATTTATATGATAATGTGTAAGGCCGCTATGTTTAATTTCTTTGTTTTAGATCAGAAGAAATCAAAAATCTAATGAGGGAGGGCGGTAAAAAAAAATTGAGAAAAAAAAAAAATTAAACTTTTTCGAAAAATTTATTGAGGGCGGCGAAATAAAAAAATTTTTGCTCTATTTAAAAAAAGTGGATGAGGGCGACGAAAAAAACAAGCAAGGAAGAAACATAGCTGAAAAAATGTTGTTCAATCTCCTGAAATAAACCTGTTTTTTTCGGAATGTCTTTTTATCTCTCGAAATTAACTGTTTTTTCCCGAAAATCGGCAACAATCCAGTGCGCGCTAGGCAGAAAAAAACACATGTTTTTTTTATAATGCCCTGCCTAAATCTAATGCGCGCGCTCATCTAAAACAGATAAAAAAACATATAGTGAAGCTGTGTCAGATACCTACAAAACTTTGTGTTTGACCCCAGTTACTTATGTCGACATTGTCAGTCAGTCTATGTGTTTACGTCTTAAAAGTTAAATAGGTCTATGTTATAAACAAGTGACACAAATATACGTTGGCTCTTGAACATTAACCCTTTGTCTGCTAATAACGACTACAGTCGTTTTTAATTTGTTTTATTAGCCGATAAAATGTCTGTTATTGGGAATAAAATAAGTGTTGCAATACCAAGATTTGCAAATGTTTGGTGACAAATTAAACACAGAAGAGTACTTTTCACCGACTCAGTGGGTGAAAATTTAAATTAATCTAAATCGTTTTCAGTCATATACGCGATCCACAACTTTAAGTAGATAAAAAAAAATCATTTTACAGAACTCCTGTTCTTAATATCTAGTATCATCATAATTATATAATTAAATATTTACGGAGTCTTTATTGCCTCGTTGAGTACTGTAATATTTAATCGTACTTAACGATGGCAAACTAACTGCTGCACCACATGCTGCCTACTGCTCATTAAATGATGTATTGAATTGATTCGATGATGAGAAACGTCACAGATACCTCAAACGCCAAGGGTCGTTGAGTATTTTATATCAGATAGTACACAGCAAACGAGACGAATTGCTTTAGTTTTGTTTTAGGTGTACTGAATCATATAGTTCAGGTGTACTGATTCATATAGTTTTTTTTAAATTGGTTAGTTATTGAATTCAGTATGCGAATAAAACAGACGCTAACAACTTACAAGTGTAAAATTCGCAACATATTAAACGTAGCAAATCGTCCCAAGCCGCTGATCACAAAAATAGAAAAATTATTGATCTGAATCTGAAAAGGGACCTGTTTTATATTACTTTCTCAGAAAACACTGGACGTTGACCCAATGCCGGTTTGGCGTTGAACCTGAATAGTGAAACACAACGACGGACAAATACTTCAAGTCGGAGGAGGTCGGAATACCAGTGGCCTGGGATGGCGTCAGAAAAGTCCCATTGTACATGTTGTATCAGTGAGTGTGGTTTTATCATGAGTTCATTTGGGTATTGTAAGTGTGGAAAAATACAGCACTTAAGTCCTGTCCCTGCCATAGAGACCCATATGCACACACAAAGATATTGATTTGACAGTTGTCTTGAGAATAGGTTAACTCTAGCCGCAATAATCTACTAGGTGCTTCTTTTCATTTGTGTGCATTTTCCAAGACTGACGTAGCTTGATATTAACTGTGTTGATACAAGGAAGTGCTAACTGAACATAACACACTCGTGAAATTCAAGCTAATTAATGTTATGTAAAAATGACACGTGATTTGCCTTGTCATTATCACATAGCATTCTCTTGTATGAAGAGCTTTTATCACATCATGGTGGCATGATGTCAATTTTAGATTTGGGCTTTTGAAAAATAATCACTGGCATATTATTGAAAATCGTTCATGTAGAAATAAAATATGAAAGTCCGACCGTCACAAAACAAACATTTTAACTGTATTTCAAGTCACTAGAACAAAATCAAGAGAGTTATTGGTATTTTAGACGAGTAAAAAACTTATAAACAGCTTTTTCTCAAAACGGTGAACAATAACTTTGCATGACTGTGCTTGCTTGGACCCCTTCATTTATTATATACATTTTAATATACGCGAATGCACACTATTAGGCCTATGTACTGATGTTTCTTTATTCGACTGTCTAATAGATTCCTAATATATAACTATAACTGTATATACCACTGTATCCCTTTATTTTTCCACGCAAACATATAAGTATATAAGTATAAGTACTTATCTTAAATAGTGTCATTTTTGTCAATGTCATAAACTATCAATTATCTTCAAAGGGTTTTCATACTTTTATTATTGTTATATTGTCCCCGACAAATCAGGTGGTTCTCTAATAGCATAATACATTATCTTTAAAAGATATATCTATTATATCTATTTTTATAAAGGAGTTATTGTATTGTACGGATACATTGTTTTGGTAAAATAAATTATTTTAAGTTAAGTTAAGTTGAATCTCTTTATTTAAGTACCATTAACATCAAGGAGAAGAGAAAGAAAAGAGGATATATCACGAAAAAGTAATCATGTTTATAACCAATATATACAATGTCAATAACCAGTGTGTTTGTTGATAATAATTATAAAGCCATTCATGAAAACAAACGGCTGAAAATAAAATATAAGTGTTATACTTCCTTGTTAAAGTCAATATTATTGCTTTACACATTTCTTAGTTTGTTGATACACATTAACTTAGATTTCCGACCCATACAAAAGAGCTTTTACCAAATTTATTCAGGAATTAAAAGGTATGGAGAAATTTCTCTTTTGTATGCTTTTACTGATCTGAGCTACTCGCTGATCTCAACTACTATATGTTCAAGTCTATGTAAATACATGATGACATCAGCCGGTATTCATCCTCAGCCACTAAAAGAGTTACAGTCACACGAGTAAGTACTCTCCCCACACCTGTGTCAACTTACCATACCCCCTTCAACATAAAACAATATTATCACTAAATATCACTTTCATTTTCTATATTGAGAACACTGCAACGTAATCTTTAAATTTATTATAGCGGCGTTGACATTGTCTCCGCTTCAAATTAATGGAATGGAACACATTTGTATTATATATGGCGTAATTCTCCTGTTTTTCGGTATATAACTAAGCTACACATTATTCACGTTTGGGAGACTACCTACTTAACGCGAGACGTTGGCCCAACAAGGCCTGCCCCACAATTGAGGTAGCGTTGTGCCGGTATATTTTACTGGTGATCAGACGGTGGACACTTCACTTAGTGATGACCCAGAAAAAAAACTTTGGCTTAAGCATGGGCCACCGTCTGTGACGTTGGTCCATCTTTAAACCAGCATCGGGTCTACGTGTCTTGTTTGTTGGGGAATGGCTGAAAGTATACCATAGTTCTGCATCACTAGACTGTAATAAATTACAATACTAGTCTTAGTCTAACAGACTATCACATCGACGTAAGCGCTACGTAAAATAACCTCAATTAGAAAACACTGTATGAGCAAGCATACTGCAACGGTTTACTTGACTAAGTTTTAGTTACAATACCCTGGGTCATATTTACCTGGTGAAATGGCTGCGAAAGAAGAGCAGAAAGCGCACGCAAAGTCAGACGACGAAAATAAAACTGAAGATAATCAGCAGGAGAAGTCAAAAGATAAGAAAACAAAGGAACGTGGAAATGAAAACGAAAATTTGAATTTCGACGAAAACTACAGAATCGGCATGGTAGAGTGGTTTGCCATTCAACTGTTCAAACCTAAGTATGATGGAGACATCACGGATAGGTTACATTTCCACTACACGCCGATTATTATAGTGTTCCTTCTGTGTGCTGTCAAGATTATCTTCATTCTGAATGACAAGATAATGTGCTGGGCTCCACCCCATTTCTCAGACTACCAAGAACAGTACACCAACGAGTACTGCTGGGTTAGGAATACATACGTGCTGCCATTTGATGAAGACATACCCCATGAGTATCAGTCTGACAAGAGAGAATATATCCCCTATTACCAGTGGATATCATTTATTCTCATGATACAGGCTCTGTTATTCTACCTGCCTTATCATTTTCATAAGGCACTTTCACGAAGGTCTGGTATGGTCGTGGATGATTTCATAGAGAAGACAACCTGCCTCCAAGCTCCACCGGATCCAGTGACGCAGATTGTTCTGGACGCCTGGAAGGACAAGGGTGTAGATATTAAATGTTACAGAAAAGCCGCGCTCAGAAAGTTAACAACGATCTTCAAGAGGTTTGTAATAGGTCAAAGAAGACATGCGAATCAGTATTTTACGTTGAGCGCTAGGAATATACTGGGGACTGTATGCTGTCTCTGTGGGAAGGCGCCCTATCTATTTACCACATACATGGTGATGAAGTGCATATTCCTAGTGAATGTAATTTTCCAGTTGTTTCTGATGAATCATTTTCTAGGAATGTCACATCCAGTATTTGTGTTGGAATTAATACAGCGTTACCTAGACGACGAAGACTGGACAGTGACAGGGTTGTTTCCCCGCGTAACCATGTGTGACTTTAAGGTAAGGAGAGTGGGGAACATTCACCGCTATACTGTACAATGTCTGCTGCCACTTAACCTGTGGAATGAGAAGATATACATCTTCCTGTATTTATGGATGATGATACTGGCTGCCCTGACCATCATCAGTATCTGTTACTGGGTGTATAAGGCAGGGACAGACAGAGCACGTAACAGGTACATCAGTAACCTCATACTTGTCTGTCACAATGAGGAAGACAAGGTTCTCAAGCAGAAGGAAGCCATAGCTGAATTCACCACGCATTGGTTACAAACAGACGCGGTCTTTCTTTTGATGCTTGTTGGTCTCAACGTGGACGGAGTGTCAGAAAGAGACTTGGTACTTGAAATCTGGCGGCGTTATGCAATGGGAAAATACAAACCCATCGAAGAGAAACCTGAATTATGGATGCTGTGTAGACCAGAAATTGACAAAGACGACGCTAAAGCAAGTATAACAATGAATGGGAAAGTAAATTCCCTGTAATCAGGTAATCACATTGTACGATGTGTAACTGTCCCAACAGACACAAGACGTTGAATCGTTCCTCTGGTGTAAATCTATCCATCATGGTTAGCTATTTATTAGGCTTTTTTCACCTGGTTACATTTTTGTCAAATCTCCCCAACAGTTATTTGTGTACACTGATCAGCTGAGTGATGTCGTGGAACATCCACCGACTACAAAGACGTCTACTGAAACAGATAAATCATTCACCACACAGATGACTGTATGCACCCAACACCCAATCATGCAGAAAGTTTAAAACGTCAAAGTGAGGCTATGGACAGGAAGTATCAGTCTCATTACATGTAGCAGCTTATGGACTGGTATTCTGCGCACATCGCACACTCTGGTCATGCCATGATCCCGATGACTCTCGGAAGACCCCGGGTGCATACCAGGATGCTTCGTGATTGACTCAGCTGTTTTAAATCCCTACAACCCCAGTGGGCCATCCACGGACAATCAATGTCGGCGATGGTGGGGAACGTTTTCCTCCATGGCCTATGTACTGCGGTCTGTTAATTAGCAAATGACCGGGTGGATCCAGCATTGGGGGGCTAGTGTGACCAGGGCCCGTCATACTAAGATTATTGAGATTATGTTAATCTTCTCTTATTTCATTTAGAAAACTTAAGATTTATCTTAACTTTTTAAATGATGATGAGAGAATCGGGATGTTAAGATGTTTAGCGGGATGGACTCTATCTGATAACAGTTGCATAATTTACTACAATAATTGACATAGCTGGACTTCATCTAAGTAACCAAGGGACATAAACAGTAAGTTATTAATGCACACAATATTTAAATGATCCTATATTGCCCCATTCCCAGCGACACTTTATTGTTATTATTATTATTATTATTGTATTTCTTTAGACGCTTGTATCCAGCTGCATAGCCGATCACAATGCTTGAAGAATAAAAAGTCATGTATATGCTAAAGTTTCAGTAATTAAAAACAAAACAAGGTTAAAAACGTGGGCCATCAGCATGATCAGTTTAATATGCAGACTATATATGCAGACTGGAATAGGTGTGTTTTCAATGTTTGTTTGAAAGATTGTAGTGTGCGAATTGTCATAATGTTCAGTGGTAATTTGTTTTGGGGCACGTGTACCAAACGCCTGCTTACCAACAACTTTGGCACAGGAATGAGTGTTTAAGTTCATGGCACACCTGTTTTCGACACTTTTTGACACTTCGACATAATGAACAGATATTACGTATCCAGATAATTTAGCATTTACAAATTAATTATGATTTATATAAACATATTATTTGTATAGATTGTGACATCATTTTGACGTTCTTTACAACAAAATATAAATAATTTCGAAATTGTATTATTATCAATAATACAAAATATAAACGTCTTAAACCACATAGACGTAGGACCTTAGCTTATATATTCAAAGGACTTTCTAGGGCTGAAAATCAAGGATTGCTCTGATCAACACTGATACAAGAGTGCATGTTTTTCGGCCCAAAACTGTTATATAGTAAAAAAAGTAGGCTTATATAGGTTTGACCTAAGTCTTCGCACCGTCACCCACATTATCACTCCGTCTCGGATTTACATAGCCACGGTTATTTAACCAACTGAATAAATAATCAGCCTCCTATCCTCACATAATCTCCTACATTAGCCCGCATAATATTTATTCGAGTGAAACTTGCTCGGCCCTATGTAAAGATAAAAAATTCCCCAACAACTCCAGTATAGATTTTTTTTTGGTTATTGGTTATGACCTTGACATTTAAATCAACATTATATTTTCTTAAATTGCTTCAAGGCTCAAATCGGCCTCAAGTGGTTAAGCGCGACTTGAGTCCAGAATGACTAATGACGGGGTGGCCTTACATTTCAGGGAAATCATCAGCTACAACGACTATCTGCCTCATGTTTTAATGATTATAGACTAAACACGTTCCTAGTTTGCTGATGTTTTATGGCTTGTAATCATGCGTTTGTTTTATTATTTATTAGATCTAACAATACCATATTACCTTTCTTACTGAAATTGTGTAAACATGACAAAATAATTTAAAAAAATGCCGTCAGTTTTCAATCCGAAACTTGCGCTCATAAAGACTAGTAATCTGTACAAATGTTATTATTTCAATGTATTAAAAAAGCAAAATAGACTTAATTCACAGAACGAACATCACTACTATGTTTTTGTCGCACATAATTTATTCTTGTTTGCGTCTTGAAATGAATAATATTACTGATGTTTCTGATTTCTATCTCTATTTGGTATTGATTTGCAAACAACAGTTTGATTATTAAAATGTTATCCTATTAAAAACTTTTTTGTATTTTGTCAATTCTCGAGTAGTTTATAGTAAGATCTCTGAAATCCATTTGGACAAATGTCTGTTTTTAATATTTAGCAAAATTACATACATAATTATATATTTTCTGTGTATCATGACCAATATATTTTATTACTACAAAGCTCACAGTACATTAATTGGTCTGCCTTCGTCCCCGAATAACAGCCAGTTCTGGTATTGTTGCCAGAATGCGTAATAATGTTGTCTGTATGACTCGTCCATCGCCACCTGGTGTTTACCCATGTACAGATAGCCATAGTCATCTAGATGAGGTCTGAAGTCTGTCCACGTCACGGCTGTCTGGTTCATGTAGTCAGGGGCCTGCACGGGGGACGGTGTGGGACTCCTGGAAAACAATATATCGAAAATCAGTTAATTTGTCACCCACTTCAAGTCATCTTCATCCACTACGGATAAAATTGTGAAAATTATTCAATTACATACAAATTTAAGGTTTTTGCAGTCTGACCACATGTGATTAAATACTAAAGAAATGGGAAAGTCAGATTCAAGTCAGCTTCTGGTTTGATACAGATCAAATCGTGTCAAAACTATCATAAACGGAGCTACGATGGGAAATATGAGGATTTTGCCAAGAACATTAGAACAGTCGGTATAGCTGATCTGCTAAATAAAAGTGCTACTGATTAGTGAGAGTGTGATGGTATGATCTAATTTGTTTTGTTATAATGATAGATAGATGTTTCTATTGATCACAAACAGATATTAGAAATACATGCTACCAATTCCCTTATATTTTAGATACCGGTACCGTTGTTGAAGCTGTATACTACATAACGTCAACAATGTCATAAAATCACAAAAATGCACGATTGAAAATGATACGAATTAGGTGAATGTATGTAAATTGGGTTACATTAGAGCAATAAAGCAATCACCCATATTTTGCAAAGTTTGTCCAAAGCTCCATGAAAAAAATAGCGAACTCGTCTTCTTCTGGAGTGGCTTCTATGATTTCGTGCATTCCTGATTGTTCTCTCACTGCAGGATTCTGATTCTGTAAACTATATGCGAACAGGAAGACTGTGTCTATAGCGTGGACAGTACCTACGAAACAGTCAAACTGGATATATGAACAATACAAATTAGAGAATGTAGGCCTACATAGCAATGTGATTGCCCAGTTAAAATGAAGATATAATTGCAAAAGTGTACGCAGTGTCAATAAAATTGACAATACATTTAATATTAGGCTACATTACCATTAACATTTGTCTTCACACCCATGTATTTGCTCATTTCTCATTTCCATTGGTATACATATGTTAAAGTAAATCAATATTATTTTAATGTTTTAAAACACCCAAGCTTATGTCGAATGACAGCTCGGGGCTTGTTTCATATGGTTGATACAGTTTTCTTATTCATTGTGGTTAATTTAATAACATCTTAGCAACTTTAAGTTGTTATTATGATTTAACATTGCTGTTTTTATTTATTGTAGTTTATTTCAAAATAAGTCATGTGGTTCATAAATGCTTGAATGGCTAATCTATAGAAAATGGCGGCACGAGGCCTTGTCTTATAGTTCTATGGTTTTGAGTTGCAAGTTGATGTGTTTATAATGTGTTATAATCTCGTTTGTTTGAGTTAAACTATTTTGGTTTCTGTTTTTTTTTTGTAGTAGGCCTGGGCAAATAGGATTATTTTGGATTCAATACTTATACAGTTATGTTGGCAAAGAAAACATTTTGTTTTGTAAATAAATTGTACCTTCTTCATTTAATCATATGTGACCAACTCAACATAGAACAAACTGAAACTGCATACGCTTAAACAAATAATGTGCAGTTGTATTTCAGATGCATTTATACTAGACTTATTGTACACTGTATATTAAACAGAACGTTTTTTGTGTATATATAGCATTGTTACCCAATCACCCAATCTATAATTATGCTGTGTATATATTATTGTACTCGCCAATATACTGTCTATAGCATTGTACCCAACCATCCAATATGTTTGTTATATATCATTGCACCCAACCATCCAATCTGTTTGCTGTGTCTATAGCATTGCACCTAACTATGCAATACTATCGGGATATCCTTTGTATTAGCACATGTGCGGCTTTGAAATCCCAATAAATATGTTTATACCAACTATTCAATATGTTTGCTGTGTCTACATCATTGTACTCACCAGTCCAATTTGTATACTGTGTCTATAGAATCAGGAGAATTGAACTCACCCATCCATCGGTATACTGTGTCTATATATTATACTCACCAATCAAATCTATATGCAGCGTCTGTATAGCATAATACCTAACCATCCAATCTGTATCTTGTGTCTATGTCATTGTACTCGCCCATCTAATTTGTGTACTATAGAATTGTACTCACCCATCCAATCTGGAATCAATGTTAGATTGTCCAGCATATAGTCAAATATATAGTAGTAGACAGTGGCATCTGGAGCATGTAGCTTGGCCTGGTAGTCAGCAGGGGCGCCAAAGGCTAAATCTGTAGAAAACTAAGACATACACAGAGGGTAAGTATTATTCCTTGGCCTGGGACACACCTCTGTTAGAAAATCATTCAAATCGGTTCATTATTCTTTAAATAATTCTACGGACTGACAAACAGACAGACAGCAAAGCCAACCAAAAATTCCACAAAACATAACCATCCTGTCAGAGGTATTAAATAAGTTGATATCGCGCACAAATCCAAGCCGCCCAAGTTCGGAAAGATATAATAAAGCCAGTACATGTAGTAACTTAATGGCGAGAAGTAGTAGTTTGCATTGTATTCGACACTCAACTTGCAGCCAGCGGAGGGATTTCAGTAGGCCTACATAAGTCATGTGTTAATAATAAGATCACGCGGGAGTAAAGTGGTCACTTATACACCACATAATAAATATAATTCATCGAATGAAAAATGATATAATCCTCACAATAAGGAGGTTCTGAGCAATCATGTGAGATATTATATGCTTACTTTGGTATTTTATAAAATCTGTATATTTTTATTCACCTTGAGATGGGAATTGCGCCAGCAATTCACATCTCAAAGTGAATAAAAATGAGACTGAATACCTGCAGTGGCTGCCAGGGCAGTTATCCTATCGGTGGCATTCAACCTGATACATTAACTCTATGTCCATGGATTATAATTTATATTAGTATAATAGCAATTCCGAGATGATAGGTTGGTCACATATGATCACTTGATAACTACCAAATAACTAGGCTTACGATAAGATATCCTGGTTGCCTACTAGGAATAGAGACGTATATATAGTTGTTAACACCAAAAGTGTTTCATGGTGTTGAAACACACCTGCTTTTCAGACTGAGACTCAGACAAAATTGATTATGAATCACTCCAATCAAAACATTCTCAAATTAGATCTAATAAAGAACCCAGATAAGAATCTCTTAGCATTCTGTCTACAGTGTGATTACGTCCTTAGGTCTATTTTAGACAAATACGATCCTAACCTGATAAACATGATAAATGCTAAAACCCATTGCCATAATCTCGAACGAAGATGGCGCAGATCTCGTACACATCTAGATCGTTCTCGCACTCATGCTGATGGCTTTCACTATGAGACGTATGGTGAGATCAGCCCATCTCGCACTCTCTTCTATACGCTTCACTGCAGTTTGATTTTGCTGTTTCAGATAGATATTCGTACGAGAAAATGCATACTGCATCGTTGGTACGGCGAGATGGGTTGATCTCGGCACTCGTCACCACATGTTTCGTACTCAAAGCCATCATGTGGTGACTTGTGCTGAGAAGCGCCCATCTCACCTTCCCAACGATGCCTGGTATGCATATTCTCGTTACAAACGTGAGTGCCACTGGGGTTATTATATAGAATGATGACAAAGGCTAAATCCAAATATTATTATGTTCATGTTATTTCAGAAAATTCGGACAATCATCGTCGCTTATGGAATTCCATAAATAACATTGTGCACATATAATTCCACCGCCGCTCTGCCGGAATGCACATCAGTAAAATCACTTTGTGACCATTTCTCTAAACATTTTGTGAATAAAATTAAAACTATCCGCTCAAAATTTCCACATAAAGTACAGAATATTCCATTCGTGCAATAAAATATAAATCGGATCCAAAATGGGCGTGTTTGAACGTGTGACAGAAGCTTATTTTTGCGCTCATCGTCAAAATTGATGTGTTTGTTGGTGAATTTGCAGCATGGTCATGGTGATTCACAGCAGCTGAACCCCAAGTTTGCTATGAATTTTGCACATAATGTATTGTGAGGGCCAGGTGAGTGGGAACTCCTCTGAATAGATACCTGCCACTTGGAGCATATTCACCACTCCACACAGTATGTATAACCTCATTCACGGCCATGTTGCCCAGCAATGCGTTGTAAGGCTTCCTAAATGTCTTGTCTTTCACAATCACTCACAGGATGGAGCTGTTGCCAGCAATCCCGAATGCATTGATTAAGATTTCTAAAGTGCCAAAAACGGTCTTAACGTAGGTCGAGAGAAACTGTAGATTCCTGCCGTCTGCCACGGAGCCCATTTGTAGATTAATGCAACACAAGCGACGCATGCACAGATAAGGGAACTATATTTGTCTCTCCATACAGCTATTTAAATTGACGGATATATATATATATATATATACATTATGTTATACAAATGCATTTTATTCGATACTAAGAACAGTAAATGAGTGAGTTTATCACCTCTCCGAGAGCATGTCTGTTGGCTTCCCCATCGTCTAAATGAGGCCAGGGACTATAACAGAAATTTAAAGCCTCGAAAAAGTCCTCTTCTCGAGATTCATCTTCAAAAGCTTGTGCTCTGTAGGATGCCCACTCCCTCAGCATGTCCTCAAACTCTACTCTGCTCAAAGGGTCCTCTAAAACAGTGCACTGTGTTAAACATTCAAACAGTAAATTTCCGTTTTTCTGTATAATACTATATGTATTTATCAAGATTGTTTTTGCTGAGAAAAATGCGTTTCTTTCTCTAAAAATACAATTCTAAAGCGGCGCCATCAGGCCAAAAATCATCAAAAAACTTTTTAGTTTTATTTTGCCTTAATAGGGACACCGATATAGCTTTACTCTCCCCGAAGTCGGTAACCTGATGTAATGGTTATGCTAATATAATGCTCGAGGGTTCAGATATTCAAGTTCAGTAAAGAATAAAAAATGTTGTAAATGCACAAAGGTGGCATCAAGCCCCATTCATTCCCAGCAAACAAGAGACGTTCACCCGCAGTTGGATTAATGTTGGCCAACCGTCTGCGACAATAGCCCAACATCAAAACAACATGTGTGCTGGTGCCAATCATACTCTCCACGATATCTGTATACATACGCCCCATCAGGCTGATAAAGTCATCATTGCGTGTGATTCCTATCACTTCCGGCACGATCTGATGTTCTCCACGCTGACGTATGTTCTCTGGCCAGTCAGGAATAAATCCACCATCTACTACAGGCCGAAATCCACCACAGTGTACCCCAGGCTGTAAGCACATAAACATACAAGTAAATCCTCCACCTAGCACAGGCCGAAATCCAACGCAGTGCATCCCTCATGGTAAATTCACCATCTACCACAGGCCGAAAACCACCACAATGCATTTCAGGCTATAACTAGAAAGGTCACATTTTATGTAAACAAAAAATGGAGATGTCTCCTCTCCAGCAGCATGTACTGCTGGAGGTGAGTACAAGGCGACACCGACCCAATGTCTGGTAAATGTTGGGCCATTGTCGCCGGTGCTGGCCAGTATCCATTCAGCACTAGTCAGTACTTCATGCTGGGTCGACGTCTCGTGTTTGCTGGGGCGACCTCTGCGGCCTCCACCTGCACAATAGAAACCGCTGGACAGACAGACAGAACGCCACGACAGACACATTGAGCAGACAGATATAAACCAACATGTCCCCACCACTGTGTACAGAGAGGGAAACAAATCATACAAAAATACAGGCATGAATAGTGATGCAAAGGAATCAAATAGTAGTAGGCATATTAGTCATCTAGCAAATACGAGAGGTTGACCTAATGTTGGCTCAATGTTGGGCCAGCGTCGTAGATGGTGGCCCTACATTAAACCAGCATCCGGTGAGCGTATCGTGTTTGTTGGATACGACAGGTTTTATAATCAGTGACATAAGTTTGTTACTTTGTTTTGAATAAATGTAATCATTTTCGCGCAATTTCTTTTTGTGACTGCATTTGAGAATATACCTATCGAAGTGTGGTTCAGCCTGTCACATGATGAGATCGGCCAAGCATCGCTGCACTGCAAAACCCTGGTTGTTTATGCAAATTACATTTTAGAAGCCAGTACCACACTCTCAACAGGTACAAATATTTATCAATCCAATGTAAGACAATGCATTCAGTGAAATTAACCAGTGTATTTGTGTTTTTTTTATAATAAATGTGTGTGGTCAGGGCTGGCGTTCAAATTGTTTACATTTGTGGTGTAATAACAGAAGGGAAAAACAAAAGACAATAAGAACCACTCAGTGGCGGATCCAGGAATTGACAGACGCGGGGGGGGGGCGCCAATTCTTACAATAATTTATACACACCACAGCTGGCGTGGCCAGCCTCTTATTATATATAGGCTCTATAAACGGTATATTGCCCCAATGTTGATTTAGTAACGATCCACCGTCTGCGACGCTGGCCCAACGATAAATCAGCATTGGGTCTACATATCATGTTTTTTGGGCATGATCCCATATAATATATTTGCATAACATTTATACAACGTCGGCCCAACGTCTTCGACGTTGGTCCAACATTGTATAAGTGTTATACAAATGTTTTGTGTTTGCTGGGATGGTAACGGTGATAACGTATGTTGTAGGATGTGGGCTCACATTGCAGTCAAACCTGAGTGGATATAGTACATCAGAGGGCACTTGTCTGAGGCAGTCCACCATGGTGGAGGTGTCCTCTGTGGTACAGTTCGCCTGAACCGCCACCTGCTCCAGATGATCCAGATGATCATGTGTGGATCCCCACAAAGCCGAGTGCTTCATCTCATTGCCACTCAGCAACCCAGCTTGGTGAAATAAACCTACAAACAGATTATCAGGTGGTAGCATTAATTATCTTTAATTTATTATCTTTAATTATTCAATTATCTTTGATTGTCAAGTGGTAGCGTTATAATCATATTGTCTTTAATTTTGAATATAAATATTTTTCGTCATTTGAAGTTGGAAATTGCGTTAGCAATTCCAGCTTCAAATGAATGAAAAATAGTAGCAAGTGATCTAAGTGATCAACGCTGCGAGCTTCTCCTCAATGCGCCACTCCGAAACCCAGCATGGTTAAATATACCTAGACATATATTGTCAGATTACACAAATAACTAGAATACACATGATAGATCTTAGCAAAAATATACAGAACAGAAATGTGTGACTTGGTATACATGATTTGCTGGGTGTAATGTCATTACACCCAGCGAAAGGCACTTATCTAAGCTTAAATTCGCTTTGTCCATGTTAACACTTAAGTAACAAAACATATTATGAACATCATGAATCGAGGATAAATTACGCATTAGTCTAAATGTTCGTATGTATACCATAGCTTAAGTGTAACAACATGTCATTTAGCGAGGTCGAATAAATGAAATGGAATTGATACGTTGATAAGTTATAGAGAGATGATCATCGGACCTGTAGTTTCTGGAGACATCATCAAGTTGCCCGCGCTGTTAGCTCCAGCGCTTTGTCCAAACAGAGTCACTTTATCTGGATCACCACCAAAATCGGCGATATTCTCCTGGACGAATCTGAGAGCCAGAGTCTGGTCCTTCAATCCCTGGTTACCTGGAGCCGCGTCGTCCTCAGAGTAAGCAAACCCTAAAGTAATATATTATACACGTATGCAGATAGATCCCAGGAGACACAAGACGTTGAATCAATGTTGCTTTAACGCTGGTCCAGCGTCGTAGACGATGAACCGACGTTGAACCGACATTGATTTAACGTCTTGTGACTGCTTGGATAGCTAGATAAGAAATTTTATTTTCAAGAAATATCAGACGTCTGCAAACTGATCTGAAAGTTGCAATGGCCCATGTGTTCACCATGTGAACCCACCGGACGAGTTATAAAACGCACGGATCAGATTTAAGGTGTCACCACTCGGGCCATTTTTTGTGTTCCCTTGTGTGCTTTGGTATCTGGTTTCCTTTACAATGTCCCATAAAGAAACAGGTTATTTGGCGCTGAGGCTATGCCCATCTTTGAAGACCCATATTTTGAATCTGCTTTATTGAACGCCAGTTATGGAGATAAATGCATCTTTTAACCCTTTAAGCCCCCACGATGCATTAAAGCATCATTTTACATCCCTGAAAACATACTTAATTTTCCCACAACAAAGGGCTTTAGAACCAAAATTTTCATGAAACTGACGTACCAATACGTGGTAATTTTCTTTAATTTTAAAACCAATTCAAGTCATCTTCATCCACTACAGTAGTGGATGAAGATGACAATGATAAATTCAGGCTCGAAAGGGTTAATAAACGATAACAATTGCACATGGAGGCCAAATTAAAAAGAATAGGAGTAATTTTCATCAACTTGACGTTGTATTGTTGATAGCGGTGGCGAGACACAATACCAGCTTAAAATGAACGGAAGATGCTATATAGCGATAATAGGTAAATCTGAAAATTGTCAGCATTTGCGACTTGAAGTGGTTTCAAAATTGCAAAGGGTAATTAATAGCTAAAATGTACAATTTTCGGATTCATAAAACTTTTCCTATCCTTGGAATTGAAAGGGTGTATATTTCAATATAATTATGGTGCATATACCCTTTCAGGTACAAAGGTAATATTACCGATAATTCCTAGTCTGTAGTTGGGTACCACCACGATGACATCCATGGCAGCCAGAAAATGACTGGGGTACTGTATGTTAGCTCCTTCTTGATATCCCCCTCCATGTATCCAAACCATCACTGGGTATGGACCACCACTTTTATCCTATAGGAAATATATTCTTGTCGTTATTGTCAAATAAATGCTACGTTACGCTATGCTACGCCGCGCTACGCTATGTTACGCTACGCTATACTATAATATATTATGCTATATTACACTATACTATAATGATATAATATATTATGCTATATTACACTCTACTATAAATATATAATATTATGCTATGCTATGCTATGCTATGCTATGCTATGTTATGTTATACTATACTATGCTATGCTATGCTATGCTATGCTATGCTATGCTATGCTATGCTATGCTATGCTATGCTATGCTATGCTATGCTATGCTATGCTATGCTATGCTATGCAGCTGCTGCTATGCTATGCTGTGCTATGCTTGATGTGATGTGATATTATATGATATGATGTGATGTGATATAATATGATATGATATGCGTAGTTTTTTTCTCATTTACACTAGAAATGTAAATTTATTTACTTTTGTGCCATAATAATTCAATATTTTAAAATGTTATGATGATATTATTCAGTTCTTATATAAATTACAAAATTTGTTTATATAATTCTACATTTAAATCAAGATATTTTTTATCAGTTGATAGCTATTATCAACAACAGCGTTGACTCTTGTAACGCAGAACCCGGTGCAATAAAGGCTGATACCCATATATGTCTGATTAGGAAAAGTTAAATTAGTGTGAGAACTTACATGTGGAGCGTAGATACTGAGGTGTAAGCAATCCTCGCCGATATCATCCCATCTGAAATGGGTGAGAAGCAGCACCGCACCCAGCTGCTCACAGGCTGTGCCCAGGGATGTGGCGTTAAACACCTCATCCCAGGGATCAGGCTCTTCTGGATCCTAGTCAAATAATATCAAGCAATGTTCAGTCACTCTGGGATGGGAATTATGAGCACAATTCACATCTCAGAGAATCTGCAAAGACAAGTGCTTAACCCTGATAACGCTGAAAATTTTTTGTATAAATCATGAATGCGAATAATTTTTTTTTTTATCATAAATCTCTTAGTTAGCTCTTTCCGCGTCATTTGAATACCTATGTTATGGGTCTACGACCGTTATACATTTAAATTCTTTCAGTGCGGGGATCGACTTTAGACGTCAGGATCTGACGTATAGAGACGGCAGAGGCGTGTCGTCTCAGCGAGATAAATCATATTCAAGTCGAACATAAAATATGTAATCATCTTACATTATTTTGTTCTTGTCAAAACATTTGTAATTCTGAAAAAAAATTCTGAATTGTTAACATTACATCGATGTCGTGTTAATGTTGGACCAGCGTCTCAGATTCTGGCCCAGCATCAACCCGACATCGATAATTGGGTACATCAAAGCTTCCACAGTGACACGGAATCAGTTGTAGCAGATACATACAGTAACAGTAGGGTGGCCCCACATCTAGATCTTTTAAAAAAAATATTCTTACCAGGAACCGTTTTTCTCCTAATGGTGGTTTGGCAAAAGGAATACTGAGAAACGTGTCTATTTCTGTTCCAGAGAAATATATGTCTTCTAATGTGAGTGTTTCTCCTTGAACCTGTCCATACTTGGTGTCCACAATCACGGACCATGCGGGCGCCAAGCTGCACACAACCAGTAGCGTTACCACGCACAGCATGATGAATTATCAAACGTAGACTACTATGTGAGACATATATTCTATTCTATATATCTATATATCACTTATCTTTATTCATTTGTTATACGGTGTGCACTGGCCTTGCTTCACCCAGTCACCAGGTGTGGATATTCTCATGGAGTCTTAATATCCTTATTCTACCTTACTATGATTCTTAACCCATTCAGTGCGGGGACCGTCTTTATGCGTCAGAATCTGACGTCTGTAGACGTCAGATTTAGACGTATAAAGACGGTCCCTGCACTGAAAGAATTATACTATTATATGTGGACCCATGAAGCGGAAATAGCTAACTAAGACATTTATGATGATTTCAAAATTAAAAAAAACACCTTAGTATCCATGGTTTAAACAAACATAAGGGACGCACTATTTGATATATGGGGGGGGGGGGGCTAGAAAAAAATGAAATAAATAGTTTGTCGCCACAAAAGTCAGAAAAAAAAAGTTTGTTGTCGAAGTTTGTTGTCGAAATTGATGAAAAATATGTTGACTAGAAAAACCACCAAATGTTAACGTACATAATACATGTAGGGAAGGCATACAACAAAAAAATATATATTTTTTATTTCTTCGACGAAACATAAAAAAAATTGTCGGACGTCGATCGCCAAAAAAAAAGCTTGTTTTCTTCTCACTTAGGGAAAAAAAGTTTTCTAGCAACAAAAATCTAGCCCCCCCCCCAGATATCTAATGGTGCGTCCCTAATTCAGTATTGTACGGCTAACAGATCACTGGCACATGCTGTACTCGTTCGCCCCTATCTCAAGTGAAAATCCCTTACTTCGTACAAATCACATGTCATTTGATGGGCGAGAGTGACAGAGTATCAAGGTTACTTATGAAAACGACATGATCAGTATTTTCTATTCCAAACCTCTGGTGTAATGCGAGGGAAGCAGTTTACGGTGGAACTATACAGATAGCGAATAATGGGTAAGGGACTCACCATTTGATATCTGGGAGGAGAGGCTAGAAAAAAAAAAAAAAAAATTGTCACCACAAAATTCAAAAAAAAAAAAATTTGTTCAAAATGTGGGCAGAAAAAAAGTTGTTGTCAAAATTGATGTGAAATATGTTGACCTGAAAAACCACCAAATGGTAACGTACAAATAGGGAAGGCATACGACAAAAAAAAGGTATTTCATTTCTTCGAAGCAATACATGTATAACAAAAAAATATGTCGGACGTTCATCGTAAAAACAAAATTCGTTTTCTCGCGGAGGTAAAAAAAAAATTTGCTAGCAGCAAAAACTCTAGCTCCCCCCAGGTATCTAATGGTGCGTCCCTAATAATGACAGAGATTCCACTGGTCCTGTCTATTCATCCAGGTACGGCGTGTGCTAGAAGATTAGCGGCGTTATTAAACAAGCAAAATACATCAGTCACAATAGTTCATTGATAGCACTTTTTTCTATGAGATTGGGTTGAGTTGGTTTATTTACGATCTGTAGAATAAGTGTGATGTTGTTAAATGGAAGCTCAGAAAGTCATGTTTACAAAGTATACATTTTACTTTTCTTGGGTTTTTTTTTTCAGTTTATTCGCAATAATATGGCCTACTAGTCTATTTGCCACTCCCATTGACATAATGTATTAAACCCAAAATGTATTTTACAGCACGGTTTTTTCAAAGAAATATTATCTATATGATCAAAGGAGTCAGAAAACGCCGGATTCTAAATTTTATTTGTTGAGCATTTTTTAATTAGCATAATTAGCATATTTTATGAGGTAAATTAGGGACGTGCCTTTATCGCAGCCACCAATCAACACAAACGCATAGTTCAAGCATAATACAAATTTCAAACATATTATCAACATGTATTTTAATGTATTTTACTGCAAGGTTTCTTGATGAAAGTATTATTTATATAATCCAAGGAGTCGGAAAATGGTGAATGCTAATTTTAATTATTTTAAATTTCTAATTAGCATAATTAGCATATTTAATGAGGTAAATTAGGGACTCGCCTATATCAAAAGGGTCAATCCCCAATTAACACCAACTCTCAAAATCTTTGCTTTTTGCAAGCATAATAACAATGCCAAGCATAAGATAAAAAATTTTCAAAAAGTCAAATGGTTGATATCTGCCATTTTGAATATATACATATGTAATCAGGTCATTTTATGACCAATATCGTAATCCTTGATGAGCTGTATTAACTTATGGTTAACTTTTCTACATTATTATGATAATACACACCGTCATACACCGTCACTATGCGTCATACACACACCCTGCTTCATCAAGATGACCACATTTAGGATCGGTGGCTATTAGACACTAGACAAACAGAATAACTGCCAATATGTCATGAACAAGCAAGGAAATCTGCATAGCTGTTCAATATGGTGGCTGAAGGATTTCCCTTACCTATAAATCACATTGCAGGCTGGAGTGGACATGCATACAATACTAGAGTCTCGGGGACCTCTACCTATATTATTAGGTTAGGCCTATTTTAGGATTTGTGGATATTCGATGTTTTTATCGTGAAAATTGAAGCTGCCTTCTCGGCATCACCACGAAACATCGATCTTCACAACTCTGGTATCAAACGCTTGTTGTTATATTGTTTCATCACACGAAGAGAGGAATTTAATTGTTAATCTCTTTACACATGGCCAGTATTGAATGATTTCTCCCAAGCTTCAAGTAGAAGCAGAAGTAGAAGTGTTAATTACATGTGCTATGGCGCACATTTTATTCGGAATCTACATAATTTCTAAAAGTGGAATATTGTGAAATATTTCAATGCTTCAGTTCTTAGTGCATTAGCAAAAAGAAATTGGTCAGTCAGCTTATCGGACATTTCACTCAACTGAGGAGTCAGTTTTGCTGAAAGCCAAAAATAATATTGCCATTTCTTTAGGCAAAGGCTTAGTCACTGCTTTGACGCTTCTCAACCTGTCTGCGGCTTTTGACACTATTGATCTTACCTTACACGAGCTGACACGCTGCCGAATTGGTATGGTGTTTATTATGTGGCTCTGGATTCGTTTTCGTCCTATCTGAGATACAGGTGTCAAAACGTAAAACTTTAAGATAAATTGCATTGCTACCACAAAGGTCTGCACTGGTCTCTTCGCTGTTGTTCATTCTTTGCACTTCTCAACTCAGTTACATTATTTGTGGACATGGTTTGAGTCACCATCTTTATGCAGATGACACTCAATTTACATCTCCCTATATCTCAGAATGCTACGCAATCTTTGGTGGAACTACAAAGGTGTGTCATGAGTGCCTTTGACTGGATGACTCAAACCAAGCTAAAACTCAATCCAAGTAAAACCGAATTCCTTCTAATTGGATGTGAATTTCAAAGACAATTTTAAGTTTTAGCCTTATTTCCCCCTTCCAATTCTTGATAACCAAATAGACACAACAGAGTCGACAAAGAGACCTGGGAGTCCTATTTTTAAATAATTTTTTTTCGCCAAGATATATCTCAAGTGTGTATAGTGCCTGTAATGTATGTAACGTTGTGTAATACCTCTAGATAGGGGTATTAGAGGGTGTATAATTCATTTTGTTTAGCTTAAAATGTAAGCACAGCACATCATCATAATATATGATCATTTATATTAACCCAGTAGCGATGGACGGGTGTCGGAAGATCTCCGTTATGCAAAAATGTTAGCATGTACAAGATCGGGAGATCTCCGTTTTGTTTATATTACAATGACGTGATGAATCGTATTTCAAAACACTATGAGCTTGTTGATAGAGCAAGCTCATTGAAAGAAGGCCTACTAGCCCCACCCTGTTAAAATTTGTGTCCAGTCTCGTACCATGAGAAAAACAAGCAGTGAGATTGATAGTGCATAGGCTTACAGCAGCATCTTTCTTCGTGGCAACAGCAGAAACCAGACTAGTCTTCAACTAGGCAGAAACTTACATTACAATGACAAAGTTATGTTTTTGAAAAGTTGGTGCAATCAGCCTGACTATCAAAACACTTACCTGGGTTCATAACTACGACTTATTACCATCAAACCCCAAAACCACCTGAAGATAACCCATGTCATAGAACTCACCCATTTGAGGGAATTATTGTCATCGTTACTCGAACAGCCGGACAAATGCTTGATGAGTTCATACAGGCTCTTAGTCGCCGTTCCGTTCCAAACAATTTTTAAAAAATGTACCAATATAATCTTCCCTGGCTTCCCTGATGTTCTGCATCAAAAACGCAAAAAAGCATCGCCTTTTGATGCTAAACAAGAAAGTTATCATTTTTGTAATATTTTTATTTTGCTAATTTTATTTTGTAAGTTTATATTTTTGCAGGTATTATTTTTTAATTTTTATTTTATGTAATTTTAATTTTTTTTAAATTGTGATTTTGTCAAATTATATTTTGTGAAGTTTCCCCAGCATTATGTTTGATGTCTTCAGAGTAATATTAAAATTGTGAAACGTTTCAGTATAACTTCACCATTTATGTATGGTATGTTTAGTGCGAAGTGTGTACTGCAAGGCATGTGATATGTTGTTTGCGATGCGATGTTTGTAGTATATGGTGTGCATATTGTGATGTGTGAAGTATAATGTGTGTATTATGATATGCATAGTGCTGTGTTTATGCTGTATGGTGTGTAGTGTGAAGTGCAATGTGTGTGATGTGTTGTATGTAATGGAATGTGTCTGTGTGTGTGGTGGAACATGTGTGGTGTGTAGTGTGTGATGTGTGTAGTGTGATGTGTGTGAATTGATGTATGTAGTATGCTGTGTGTTGTGTGTGGTTTTGTGTATGTGGTGCAATGTATGTCGTGTGCTGCATGTGTTACAATGTGTGTGATGCGTTGTGTGTGGTGTGTAGAGTGTTGTATGATGTATGTAGTGTAATGTGTGTAGTGTGATGTATTGTGCATGTTGTGTGTAGTCTGATGTGTGTAGTGTGATGTGTTGTATGTGATGTGTGCTGTATGATGTACATGTGTGTGATGTGTGTAGTGCTGTGGTGTATGCAGTGTGATGTGTGAAGTATGGTGTGTGTAATTTGATGTGTGCAGTATGATATGTGAAGTGGTGTGTTTAAGTTGTTTGGTGTGTAGTATGAAGTGCACTGTGTGTGGTGTGTTGTATGTAATGGGTTGTGTGTGTTGTGTGGTGTGTTGTATGTATTGTGATGCATATGTGTTGTGATGTATGTGAGGAGATGTGTATAGTGTGTGGTGCTGTGAATGCAGTGTGATGTGTGTGTGTTGCAATGTGTGTGATGTGCTGTATGTGAAGTGTTTTCCGCTTTTTTATTTTTATTTTGTAAGTTTTTATTTGCTGCATATTTTATTTAGTAAGTTTTTATTTTTGTAATTTTTTTATTTTGCAAATGTTATTTTGTAAGTTTATATTTTTGTAAGTTTAATTTTTTAAATTTTTATTTTATGTAATTTTTTTTAATTTTTTTATTTTTGCTAAATTATATTTTGTAAGTTTTTGTTTTTATCAGTTTTAGTTTTTACAACTTTTCTTTGTAAGTTTTTATTATTGCAATTTTTATTTTGTAAGGTTTTTTTGTGCTGTGATGTTTGTAGTATGTGATGTGTGTATTGTGATGTGTGAAATATGATGTGTGTATTATGATGTGCATAGTGCTGTTTTATGCTGTGTGGTGTGTAGTGTGAAGTGCAATGTGTGTGATGTGGTGTATGTAATGGGATGTGTGTGGTGGAACATGTGTTGTGTGTGATGTGTGTAGTGTGATGTGTGTAGATTGATGTATGCAGTATGCTGTGTGTTGTGTGTGGTGTTGTGTATGTGGTGTAATGTGCTTGATGTGCTGTATGTGTTACAATGTGTGTGATGGGTTGTGTATGGTGTGTAGAGTGTTGTATGATGTATGTAGTGTAAAGTGTGTGGTGTGATGTGTTGTGCATGATGTGTGTAGTTTGATGTGTGTAGTGTGATGTGTTGTATGTGATGTGTGCCATATGATGTACATGTGTGTGATGTGTGTAGTGCTGTGCTGTATGCGGTGTGATGTGTGTCGTATGGTGTGTGTAGTATGATGTGTGTTGTATGTAATGGGTTGTGTGTGGTGTGTGGTGTGTTTTGTGTCTTGTGATACGTATGTGTTGTGATGTATGTGATGAGTTGTGTATAGTGTGTGGTGTTGTGTATGCAGTGTGATGTGCGTGTTGCAATGTGTGTGATGTGTTGTATGTGAAGTGTTGTGTGTAGTGTGTTGTGGTGTGTGCTGTGTATCGAGTGATGTGTGTAGTATTATGTGTGTATGGTGTAGTGTATGCAGTGTATGATGTGTGCTGTGTATGGTGTTGTGTATAGTGTTGTGTATGTGGTTCTATGTGCATGTGTATGTATTTTATGTGTTGTGTGTAGTATGATGTGCATGTGTGTGTGTATGTATGTAATGTGCGTAGTGTGATGTGTATGTGGTGGGTTGTGTGTTGTGTGTAGAGTGTTGTATGATGTGTGTGGTGTAATGTGTGTGGTGTGAGGTATGTGATGTGTTGTGCATTATGTGTAGAGTTTGATGTGTGTAGTGTGATGTGTTGTATGTGATGCGTGCTGTATGATGTACATGTGTGTGATGTGTATAGTGCTATGCTGTATGTGATGTGATGTATGTAGCATGGTGTGTGTAGTATGATGTGTGCAGTATGATGTGCGTAGTGGTGTGTTCATGCTGTGTGGTGTATAGTGGGAAGTGCGATGTGTGCGATGTATTGTATGTAATGGATTGTGTGTGGTGTGTGGTGTGATGTGTGTATTGTGATGCATATGTGTTGTGATGAATGTGATGAGATGTGTATAGTGTGTGGTGTGGTGCATGTAGTGTGATGTGTGTGGTGTAATGTGATGTGTTGTATGTGAAGCGTTGTGTGTGGTGTGTTGTATTTAGTGTAATGTGTGTGATGCAATGCGTGTGGTGTGTTGTATTTAGTGTAATGTGTGTGATGCAATGCGTGTGGTGTGTAGTGTGTTATGTGTGTGATGTGATGTGTGTAGTATGGTGTTTGCTGTGTATGGTGTTGTGTATGTGATTCAATGTGTATGTGTGTGTAGTTTATGTATTGTGTGTAGTATGATGTGCATGTGTTGTACGAAGTGTGCAGTCCAATGTGTTTATGTATGTAGCGTATGTATTGTGAAGTGTGTGGTGTAATGTGTGATATAATATGGTAAAGAAATATTTAACAACCAATCTAGTTATATTTTACTCACGATGCGTCAACACTGTCATACAAGTGTTTATATTACAAATGAAGAAATAGGACACGTTGTATTATATAATCTTTTATTGTTATTATAATAATTGATACAATACCATCAAATGTACATTTAAGTCATACGCAAATATTGTTTATTATATCACATCGCTACGCAGACTTATTAACCGTCACCGATTTAGGTTATTATATAAGCTGCTGTACAGGAAACCATTTTCAGTGTGCATTCATAGAAGTTCACATATGTCATGTTACATGGTAAGCGCAAGGCATTCGCCCAACGCCGTTTCAATGCTGGCCCACCTTATGCGGCACTTTCCCAGCATTGGGTCGACCTTGGTTGTGCGCCTTGTGTAGCTGAGAATGGAGACGTGCAATTTATGTACACGCTTCACAAACTTATTTCAATATTGACTCTATAGTTTATATATTTATCAATACCGTATTCTGACATCTCATATAAGCTTGAGCGAACTAAATGTCGCAAATATGTCAAATATTAATATTTTTATCAAAGCAGTTGAAATTCCACATAGTTTTTTTGTACTGAAAATCACGATATCCCATTACACATGAGACGTTCCCTTGGTGTTGGTCTGGTGTTGGTCCACCGCCTGCGACGCTGGCCCGACATTGGACCAACATTGGGTGGGCGTCTTGTGTTTTCTCGGAGTGTATCGACGGCGAACGTACATCAAGTTGAAATGAACTATACATGCTGTATTATGTTGACTATTCATATTGTAACCAAACAGATGAGCTTTCACATATATTTGTACTGAACAATCATGATATGCACATCAACTGTAAACATTGTATATATAGCTGTATTATTACACTCATTCTCAGTGGTATACTATCTCTACGACGGGGCAGTATATTCCTTAGATGTATTGATAACTGACGACGACGAAGCTATATTATGTGAACAAAACTCGTTAGATGACCTATGAGCATATATCAAAGAAACATTATATAAAACAAACTATTGACAAATAATATAAGAAAGTAGATTAACAAGAAATATGCACGCGTCCTTATAACTCTCGTTGAGTAGCCTACTAACACCCTTGTTGTTTGTGCTTATTGTTTCCTTTCCTTTTTTTCATCATTTTCATATCATCATGCATCATTATGGATCATTCAGTGTCCCTTGTCATGTTTCTGATGGAAGAGGAGCTCGTGGTTTTCAGTTTAAATGTTTACTGATATAACACAATATAGGATAACTATCGGTGTTTGGTTCCTAGTCAGTCCACTAAAACCACAATATATTTTAATTTTGCTGATCAAAGGCCTTATATATATGTTGCTTATGAAATCAGGCGATGTACACCCAAATCCTGGACCGATAGAAAACCAGTCAAATGTACCCCAATTAAAAATATGTCACTTTAATGCCAGGAGTTTAATGGCTCCAGATAGATTAGACATGGTTTCTCAACAATTGACAGTCGAAAATGCATACGACATAATTTGTGTAAGTGAAACACATATCGATAAAACTGTTCCAGATAGCGATATACACATTCCATGTTACAATAATTATAGAAAAGACCGCAGTAGACATGGGGGCGGGGTATGCTGTTATGTAAGTGATCACCTAGTAGCTAAAAGACGGTTTGATTTAGAGATTTATGGCATTGAACTTATATGGACTGAAATTATGTTAAAATATTGCAAAATGCTTATAGGAACGTGTTACAGACCACCTGGAATGTCATCAGATGAAGTGGAATTTTTCATTAGTACATTCCAAGAATCATTAAATAAATCGTTATCAGTTGGCTGTAAGCAGACGGTAGTACTAGGAGATTTAAATGATAGGTGTCAAACATGGAGAGAATCTCATGAAGAAAGTGAACTTCATAATAAGCTTGTCTACCTAGCGGATATAAACGATATCACTCAAATTATCGATGAACCAACCCGAGGACCAAATTTACTTGATCTAATATTTACATCTCATAATAATAATATTATAGAAAGTGGAGCGGATGACCCCCCAGACCCTAGTTTAGATCACGATCTAGTTTTTGTAAGTAGTTCCACCCATAAAAATAATTGCCGAGCATGTTATAAGCAACATGTGTGGAAATATGACGAAGCTGATTTTGAGGGGCTGAATGCTGTATAATGATCAAATTCCATGGCATCTTTGTTTTGAAGAATTAGATAATATAAATGATATTGTTGATAATATTACAGAAATTATAATAAATACAGCTAAATCCTATATTCCGAATAAACTTATTTTAATCAGACCCCAAGTCAAACAAGGGATGACAAAGGCTGATCGAAAACTGATAATTAAATGGCGATTGAATAAAATTCGAAAAATGACCAAAAACCAGGTAGATATTGAAAATCATAGAAGTGTTCGAAGGGAAGTAAATCTAGCGTGGAAGGAAGCCGATACTAAATTTAATGAGAATATGGCCGAAAAACTTCAAAATGATAAAACATCTGATAAAGCGTATTGGAAACTTCTTAAGACAAATTATGCCAATGAGCGCGATCAAAACATTCCAACTTTAGTCGATGATGACGAAATATTTTGTGATGCACAAGAAAAAGCTAATTTATTAAATATCTTCTTTTGCGAAAAGTCAACGCTACCCCCACCCGATCAAAATCAAACAGTGCCTGTCTTACCCTCTTTAACAAGAAATAAAATCAGTGATATAGTATGCAGTCCTCAAGAAGTCATGAATATTTTAAAATCATTGGATGTCACTAAAGCAACTGGTCCCGATAAAATATCAAATAACATTTTAAAACACTGTGATTCCACACTGTGTCATCCTCTGTCAGAAATATTTAATTTGTGTTTTTCATCAGGAACGTTTCTAATTAAGTGGAAAGAAGCCCATGTCCAACCGATTCCCAAAAAAGGAAAAAGAACAAATAAAAATGACTATCGGCCAATCTCACTTCTGTCAAACATATCAAAAGTAATGGGAAAAATTATTACTAAACGATTACAAGAATTTTTCGATAATAACAAAATCCTAAACACCCGAAATTCTGGTTTTAAGAAAGGTGATAGTGCGGTATATAGATTGCTAGAACTAACACATGATATTTATCAAGGAATGGAAGATCGCCAGCATACATGTGCCGTCTTTCTCGACATAAGCAAAGCATTTAATAGAGTCTGGCATGCTGGCCTTTTTTTTTAAATTGAACAAATGGGTATAAATGGGAATCTATATACACTTTTACAAAATTACATTTTAAATAGAAAACAAAAAGTAGTTCTAAATGGTAAAATGTCAGATTGGGCGTATCCAAATGCTGGAGTTCCGCAAGGGTCTGTTTTAGGACCCTTGCTCTTTTTAATATATATAAATGATATCAACTTAGATTTAGACATCTCAATTTATATGTTTGCCGATGATATCACCTTAATATGCCAATTAAAAAATCTACAAGATCTGGAACAAATACTTAACAGAAATCTAAAAAACTTGCGGAAGTGGTCTAAAATATGGCGAGTGGAGTTCAGCACTGTTAAAACCAAGTGTATGATGTTTTCAAATATAAAAATTGATCAAATGCCAACTATAAAATTAGGTGATGAAATTTTAGAATTTGTAGAAAATCATAAACTCCTTGGAATAATACTCAAAAAGAAGATGTCGTGCGACAATCACATTGATTTTATTTACAGCTCCGCAAACAAATGTGTTGGTCTTTTACAGAAAACTTCCTTTTTAATACCACGAAAAGCCAAAGAAAAAATCTATCAATCTTTCATTAAACCAATCATCAAATATGGTAATATAACATACAGCAATAGTACAATAACCAAGTTAAACCTCTTAGATAAATTACAAAGGAGATGTGCTGTAATCTGTCTAAATTCGTACAAGTTGACAGAAACAGTAAAATTATACAGAGAATTAGGATGGGACACATTGGAACACAGACGAAAAAAACACAAATTATGTTTAATGTATAAGATGATAAAAAAGATGACACCAACATATCTACATAACTTACTACCACAACCTAGTCAACATACATATGCTACTAGAAACATAAATAATTTAAAACACATAAAATGCCGAACATCCAGGTATAGGAGTAGTTTTCTTACAAGTACGATCCTTGCTTGGAACAAATTACCTACTAATATTAAAGAAAGTGCAACTATAAATATTTTTAAGACAATTTGTTCTGAAAAAACTGAAAAACCACAATACAAACATATTTGCACAGGACCTGAATATAGGCATCATACTAGAATTAGATTAGGTTTAAGCGCACTTAACCAGCAAAGGTTTACCTATAATTTAATAGAAACCAAGTTTTGCGATAATTGTAGAGACAAAGATGAATCTTCCAAACACTATTTTTTAGAATGCCCACAGTACGAAATCTCTAGAATTACCCTTTTACGCCAGTTACAAACACTCTTACTGCCAGATTTATTTCAAAATAAGAAAAAATTATTGGATATGATAATTCATGTAAATTCGAATGATAGAACTACAAATATCAAGCTATGTTCCGCTATTCATACTTTTATAGCCAACACCGGTAGATTCTCCAAATAAATTAATATGCCATGCTGCTCCAAACTTCCTTCAGAAACATGATTATTGATAACCGATCCATGCATTATTCATTCATTTTTCATTATTCATACACAGGAGACTATATTTGTGGCCCAAAAGCTGTTTGTAATCCTGAATAAATAAATATGTTTTCAGAAATAAAAAAATACCATCAAATGAGCATGCATAGAATATATTCTACATTATATATCAGATAGTTGAAGGGTAACAGTCTCGACATAGCGATTCACCAAGCTGATTATTGTAATCTTCACTCAGAAAACACATACTGTATATGTACCTGCTAGTTGCAATCGAAAGTTATGTCTAAGTCTTTCTGGAAAAATCTTAAACATATTATTATAATTTCAAAAATTATTCGCCTGTTTACATATAGTTCGTACATCATAAAAATAATAAATTCATCATAAAAATCCTAACCCATCCTCCTTGTTTATAAATCCATTCAGTCAAATTATCTGCTATATATGAGCCAAGGAATAAGGTAATGTCATCAATAGTTTTATACATGTCTTTCGATGCTGATTGTTTGGCTAGGGTACCACAGAACGTAAACGATGAAATAATACGTCCCCAGTTACAAGTTTTGTCCAGAAATAGATAATCAGCAACTGTACTTAATACAGATATATCAACGTCATCAAACTTGTCCTTTCACATCCGCCTGAGGAAGTTGTTGAATCTAACCATCGATTTTTGTACAACATTATACATTATTTTGGTATGATCATTATAAAATGTGTCATCTTGATATTCAGAAATATGATAAATTAAATCCATAGATATTATTCTGGATGTCTGACAAATGAATATCTTATTTTCCTTAGCAAGAGCCATAACTGTATTAACTTTTACACTCACAATGTGAAGTGGTCATATACATTTATAAAACTTCATCATGATGCAGAAGGTGTCCTATAGGTGACATGCTCAAAACCAATCTGGCTTTAGACAAGTCCAGACCGCTTCGCAAACAAGATCCAACATGTTTTTTCATGTAGAGTGGTCTGCGATGAGTCATCACAAGGGGAGGGGGACCCTAGGGGTGGGGGAGTGGTGAGTCATTTTATTGATTGTGCAATACACCAAAGAACCAATCTGATTGAAGTGTTTGTCGTCCTTTATTGTTGACAAAGCACAAACAAGTTTCAACATGTTTATTCATGGAGTGGGGGTTATGATGAGTCATCACTTTCTGGGGGAGGGGGATCCGCGTCATGACGCCCATTCATCATCTGAGGATGAGTCATCATTCTGACGCTCATCACTCATGTACATTGATGCTCCCAGTGTCAAAACATGACGCTCATTTATCACCCATGAAGAGGGGGCAATGGTGAGTCATCATATTCTTAATGACTGTGCGACTTCTGACCTACGCATGCGGGTATGGAACTGAAATGTTACTGATTCTAAAAAATATTTTCGACCTGATTGTACCTAAAGTGTAGCTGTCACGGCAAACTGATCACAAATTACAATGCACCGTATCTGACTTACTGTCACCACCCAGGTTACCGCTCTTTATTACAAAAAAATTCGCCGTCAGGCATATATAGAGTCTAAGGTCACACAACACCAAAGCCTATATTGTACATGCAACAGGTGTGAATCATTCAACCGTGTTTAACCCTTTGTAACTTATGGTCAATTACCTGGATATAATATACACTTCCTCTCTTAAAATATGTCTTTTTAGAATATTTGTAATAATAAAAATATATTTTTACAATCATATCAGTCATTTATAAAAAACTACAACTCCAATTGTCATTTGCAGTCATCATTTCGCAACAGAACTGTGCAATAATAATTATGCCACCCTTTCAATGCGGTTGATTCTATTAAGCATATTTTTTAAACTGCTTCTACCACTGGTAAACGACCCCGAAATTTACGGAATGTTGTTATAAAACGTGAGGTAATTTCCATTCATTCTGGTATAAGCTAGCACTCTTTTTAGGCCCACACAATTATTCAAGCTGCAGCAGCATCAGCAGCAGCAGCAGCAGCAGCAGCAGCAAGCATTTACGTAAAAATAATATCTAAATAATATCTAAATAACATATAATTAATGTATAAATAATGTAGAAATAATATCTAAATGATATCTTAATAATATATAAATAATAACATCTCATGCTTTGTAAAACACACACTTACTCTTGCTGAGAATTGACATTATACAGATCTATAGTCCTATGCTTGTTAATATTTTGAACCATCCATACAAAATAAACTAATTGACGTCGTGACATGACACCCATTCATCATCTGAGGATGATTCATCATTCTGACCCTCATGAATCATGTACATTGATTCTCCCAGTGTCAAAACATGACGCTCATTTATCACCCATGGAGAGGGGGCAATGATGAGTCATCATTTTCAGGGGGAGGGGGACCCGCGTCATGACGCCCATTCATCATCTGAGGATGAGTCATCATTCTGACGCTCATGAATCATGTACATTGATGCTCCCAATGTCAAAACATGACGCTCATTTATCACCCATGGAGAGGAGGCAATGATGAGTCATCATTTTCTGGGGAGGGGGACCCTCGTCATGACGCCCATTCATCATCTGAGGATGAGTCATCATTCTGATGCTCATGAATCATGTACATTGATGCTCCAAGTGTCAAAACATGATGCTCATTTATCACCCATGGAGAGGGGGCAATAGTGAGTCATCATTTTCTGGGGGAGAGGGACCACAAACATGACGCTCATTTATGCTCTGAGGATGAGTCATCATCCTGGTGACACTAAATTTAAAATATGGTGCCAATATTCAAAGACACTCAATAATATTTTGAACCAGCCACTAAAATGTGTGCATACTGAAGGAATAAAACAATTCTATAAAAATACCCCTGTTTATTGCATAAGATAATATTGATATATTGATATATTGATATAATGATATATCGATATATTGATATAGTGATATAGTGATAAATTGATATTGATATTGATATACTGGTATTGATATATTGATTAATGTTTGTTTTATATTGAAAATAAAATTAATTTCATATAGTATGACGCACAATGATGTTCCCAGCCTCAAAACATGACGCTCATTCATCACCCATGGAGAGGGTGTAATGGTGAGTCATCAACCCAATGAACCTAAATATAAAATATGTTGCCATTATGCAGAGATGCTCATTAATATTTTGAACCACCCAATCAAAATAAAGCACTTGGCGTCACGACGCTCATTCATCATTTGATGATTAGTCTTCAACCCAATGACACTATGACCGTGATGAGTCACACTTTCCAAGAAGGGTGGGGGCCGTGATGTCATCCAAAAGGGGCGTGTCCCAAGGGAGGAGAGGGGGGCTCCACCAATCACAGCCAAGGGGAGGGGGTGGGGGCAGATTATGGTAATGTCGGGGCAAAGTGGGTACCTTACTACTTCTATCTCTCTAACTTGGTGTAAGAAAAAAACACCCACGCTGGCCAGTTACCGTCACACTGGTCATTTCCCACTTCTCCCGCTCTGACATTAATGTTTGAAACAAAAACTTTCTTTCGCGCTCACTCGCAAAGATTCAGTATTGTGAAGAGCCTCTATCTGTGACGGAGAGGTAGCGTGTTTTCGAATCCTGTGTCTGGAGGGCTGTGTCATCGCATTCATTTCACCATCGTTAGGATATTTATCTGGCCCAGTTTAGCATATTATATGTGCACAGAGGTGGCCTAGAACCCCATTCATTCATACCTGCGTGATGTATCACCATGATGCAAATGTATTTTTCATAGTTCCATGCTATTACACACCATCCCATTAACTCACTTGAAGTTGTGTATCGCCACCTGTGACCCACAACTTTAAGCGGATGAAAATTACCCACTTTGTTTAATTTGAAAACAAACATTTCCAAATCTTGATGTTCAAACACAAACTTCGTTCACAATAACACTGATTTAATCGACTAATAAAACAAATTAACATATAGTCGTGCTTAGCGCTTAACATGATTAAGTGGGAGAAACACTTTAACCTTTTAACCGCCAAATTATTCAATTTGAATTTTGCATTTTCTCTTTAATACAGAATTGCATCTATTTTTCAGATCACACGACAAATAAAAATCGTATAAAATGTATTTTCTCACAACACAAATTCATACGCGCATATCATTAAAAAGTGAGAAAGTTACGATCTTTTTTAAAATGTGGCGATTTACAGCAGGTTTGGGTTTTAATATTACATTGATATCATTTTCCATTTTATTTAAATTGGGTGACCATTTCTTGCTTCAAAAACATCAAAATCGGGATAGAATGATATAAAATGTAGTCCCTGCGCTTGTAGTAACAAGGCATATGCTGCATTCGGTAGTTCCCGTGTATTGGCAATTCTCAGAGAGTAGACTAGGACTTACCATTTCCATTTGAAAATAGAAACAAAGCCCGACGTTTAAGCACCCTTTTTTTATTTTTTATATTGTTAGAGTATGTCCTGATGATTAATCAAATATATAGGTTTATATAGATTTTTTCACTGCTGAGAGGCCCAAGCGTATAGGCCATAATAAATGTAAGTCTATGGGAGGGGTATTGTGTGTGGGGAGAAGTCAAACGCACTTTGCCTCCAATCCATGGAATTTACAGCAAAGTTTTTTATGGAAATGTGATACAGGGTCTAAAAAGCTAGAACATGCCGGATGCTAAATATAAACTTTTTTTTTCAATGTTTATGTTCAGCATGTGGTGATCAAAAAAAGTATTTAGAAAGATACAAGCTTGATCTTTACCTGCGACAGACCAGTAGGACGACGATTGGTCACGTGCACTTGACATGAAAACATCAACACATGTAGCCTACAATCTATTCAACAACAAAACTACCTGTCTGCCATTTTACTCTGCGCTCTCATGGGTGTAAGCCGTATGCAAATTTATTTCAGTGTCATTTATGTCAATGCCATATAACTCGAACAATAAAATAATACAGAAAACTCTGTTAATAAACATTGGAACATATCTGTTTTTCAAGCGTAATTTTAAGATTTCTGCATACAGAAATTAGAAAAATCATGCATGGATTTACATACTTTTTAAAACACTTTTTTTGCCATTTTTTTTATCTCTCACCTTGGCACTTCCCAGAAATGCATATTTATGCCATAATGCTTCGAGAGACATTCAAAACGACTTTAACATAAAATGGCCAATGCACCTTAAACAAGGGTAAAATCTAAAATCGGGACTTCGACTAGCTGTCAGTCAATATTTTATGCTGATTTTAAATTTATCGGGAACACAAAAATGCATATAAAAATTGCCCCGAAATCATACAAAAAAATGACATCTTCATTTTTATGTGTGCATAAATAAAGGTATATACTACGCATTAATAAAAAAAAACTCCGTTATCACTTTTTGTGGGAGGGTCAGAATTTACTAGCATTTGCTATTCTGCTGATTTGGAATAAAACACCCCTTGCAACTTAAATGACTAGTGGTCAAAGTTGATTTGTTCAGAGAGTTGGTAATTCCGTTATAATTTTTATAATATCACCCCCTTAAGCCAAGGAATGCTTAAGCACAGTAACAGACATTAACTTGTTTCGAAGATAAATATCAACACAATTTTCGCGCGTTTTAGTGTTCCAACATGGGTACTACAGTGCTCATGATAAGGTGTGGATTTGCGTAATAAAGCATTATAATGAAGAAATATGCATACAAAAAATATGTTTATACGCTGTGATAACTTCAAAGAACACGATTTTCATTGCAGGGGTGGGGGGGGGGAGCGTTCCAAAGTCTCAAAAAGGGATGTTCGCCTCTGAAAGGGACTAACGATTATAGCATGTGGATCTACTTGTAAGAAAACATAATGGTTAGAACACACGCATATATCTTTAATATTTTTATTTAATATATTTTTCATCGATGGAGAAAATATGGGTTTGCGAAATTACAAAAAAACGTTAAATGATAAAAAAAAGTCTGTCTGTAGTTTTAATAACTTGAAAACATCCTTAAAAAAACATTGAAATATATAAGAAGGATGTGGACAATGCATAAAACTGGTATTTGTTATTACATCAGCGGGGAAAATGTATCAAAGTTACTAAGGTCGTTCCAGTGTGGAGATTATAGGTTTTATTCTGCGGTCTACGGGCATGTGTTGGTGAAATAAACAACTCCCATAAACTCTACACTTGATTTGGAACCTTTATTAATATAGGACCTATATTTCTCTCTACATTTTCCTGTGTGAAGCGCTGTATACACTGATATCAGTTTATATTCCATTGTTATAGTTATTGGACGGTGAATTCTAGTGGATGTGTTAACATGCAGCTGGGTTAGTTGCAAACTTATTTATATTTTATTTCACATTGTATGCGTATGTATATTGTATTGATATACTAAGCAAACACGAGACTGCTAGTCTAACTCTTAAAACGCTACAGTACGATAGTCATTTTCAATCTGTTTTATTAATCGATAAAATCAAGGCACTATTATTCACCTCCGCCAGGAAGGTATATGTTTTTGGAAAGCAGAAAATGTGAGACTTCCGAAACATATTATAATGGGATTTACATATATATCCCTCCCGAAAAGTCTACCTTTTATAATATGTGTGATAAATCTAACGATATTTTGATGTTAAATGAACAAATAGCAAAAGTTTAAAACAGTGAAGTTTCTGTGATGGACAGGAGATTTTAATGCCAGAACTGAGAATTTGATTGATTTCATTAAAGATGACAAAACACTATTTCTCATTGCCTAGATTTTCAAAATACATTATATTATTTATTATTATAAACATGTTCGGTAAATATCTGATAAATATGTGTGACGAAACAGGAACACACTTCATAAATGGAAGATTTCCTGGGGACAAAGTGATTGATATGTTGAAGGCTAATGGTTGCCAAGGGATGCACTTTGCTGAACGAACACAAAATGTCTTTGGTCAATTCTGTGAAAAATGGGCAATGAATATTAATTTAACAAAGACAAGAGAGTTTTGTCGACGAGAAGGATGTTTAAAAGAGAATAAAAATGGTATTACAATGGAGGACAGAGAAGTGGTCTCTTGTTATAAATACCTTGAAATATTTTTCACCAGTAAATTAAAATGATTGCAAGCTAAACTCTTGCAGCACGAGCTCGGAAAGCTATATTCCTTATATAACAAGTTTAATATAAATGTTTGATAAAATGATTATCCCTATTTTGCTCTATGGATCTAAAATCTGGGGATATGAATATAGTCATTTTACTGAACAGGTACAGTTAGAATATTGTAGGGAAGTTTTGGGTGTGAGGGGCAACACAATAAATTGTGCTGTTCTAGGTGAGTGTGGTCGACGACCCCTTTGCTGTACATTATATGAGTAAATGTGTAAAATGTTGGTTAAAACTTACACAAAAGCCTGGCAATCGTTACCCGTATGTATACTACAATATGTTGAGGTCATATGATGACAGTGGGAGGATCACATGGGCAACACATGTTAAAATGCTATTGTACAAATACGGCATTGGCCATTTTTGGTTATCGCAAGGTTTTGGTGATGAAACAATGTCTTTAAAAGAATTCAAGCCAAGATTTTCAGATTGTTTTGTTCAGGACCTACACCACGATAAAACTGTTAGTCATAAACTCAACTATTATGCAAATTGTAAATCTACATTAGAACCACAACGTTATCTTCATATCCTACAAATGAAATGAAATGAAATGAATCGGGCTTTAGGCCACCTTTGTGCACATATAGGCTAAACTGGGCCAGGAGAACCTCCTGAGGATGGTGAGATGATTGAGATGACACTGTCCTCCAGACACAGGATTCGAAATTCGAACCCTGACGGTCTGAGGCCGAGCACGCTACCTCTCGGTCACGGAGGCTCCCCACAATACTAACTTTCACACGTGGATGGGGAAGAAACATTTTTGTTTCTTTCAAACCGCCGAGACCGGGAACCGAACCCCGAACTCTGGCGTGAAAGGCAGCAGTGCTAACCACCACCCTAGGGCCCCCGCCCTCATATCCTACAAGTACAGAAACATATCATAGCGTTCGCTAAATTAAAGGTATAGTCAACTGTCAAAATGCGCAGGGCAAGGGTCCCCCAGAATGCAATAGTGCCCGTGGGTAGGCCGAGGCCTTATTCCATATTAATACTTTAGGTTGAGGCGCATGCGTCAAGAATAGCACGTCATGTAGACAGCAGCTCCTCAAAACTCTGATTTTAAGTGGAAAAGCCGGGCTAAATGTCTTTAAATAGTATATTATCATGATGAGCTAAATGCATTATATCTGACTTCAAACAAAACGATTTCATTACCTGTTCAGAATTTGTGTGAACCTTCGAATTCTAATTCCGCGCCACTCCGCGATGAAAGAAGACGACAAGATGGCGGCCAAGCGCGATAATGCCGAGATGACAGCCTCTCCAAACTCTCTTTCACCACCAACCAGCCGTATCCGTTGCTCTGACGATTTTGCTGGTGAGTTCTTGAGTGCTCTTGGTGACCCACGGGTGGTACAATCACTAACAAACATTCTGCTACAGCCATTACTGGATCGACTGGACGAGCGTGAGAAAGAAGTCACAAAGTTAAAAACAGAGGTAGTCCACCTTCAAACACAGGTTTCAGACTTTCAGAAGCAGATTACGAAGTTGCAGATTGCTGACGACGAGCACGAACAATACTCGAGACGTAACTCAGTTCGCCTATGGATTAAGGACGACGAAGAAAAGAAGGAAGAGGACACTGACGCCATTGTTCTGAACATCGCCCAAAAAGCTGGAGTTAAACTTCAAGCCAACGATATAGACAGGTCACACCGCGTTGGAAAACCCAACCAAGGGAAGGCAAGGCCTATTATATGTAAATTCACTTCATACAGCACTCGTGATAGACTATACCAGGCCAGGAAGAAGCTTGTAGGGTGCTTTGTAAGTGAGGACCTAACTCAGACCAGGAGTAAGTTACTCTATCTTGCTCGCCAGGAGCGTAATGCTGGACGTTCTAAACACACGTGGAGTCGTGACGGCAGGATACAGATCAGGCTGATGAACAATACTGTACATACTGTGGTCTGTCATACAGACCTTGAACAGCTGATCAAGTCGACACCTCTGACTGAGAAAACTCCAGAACCTGATCACTGAAAGAGGTAATCACCAGTTTGATATAGACATTGTTAAGGCCGCGTTGGCCCTCACATCACACCTCCTTGTTTACCTATTATACCCAATCATCATAAACATTCAAATGTCCTCATCAGGTCATGTCTAAAGCCAAGCTGTCAACCAAACCCTCACCGGCGGCTCATGAATATAGTCTGTTCTTTCTCTCCGAGTCTTAATTAGATCCATTATTTCAACATTATATATGTATAGGTGTGTGTGTGTTTGTGTCACATGCATGTATGTAATAAATGTAGGTTTATGCACATGTTTAGTAGGCCTAGTAATATTTATATTCAAATGTTTGTTTCATAACTTTTTGTCACATGCATGTGTATGATACATATACGTCGCTTTATGTAGGCTACATTGTCTAGTTGTAATATGTATCTTCATGTTTCTGTTTTAGTAGTGCTCCCATGTCAATATCACCTCCATTATGGCGATACCAGTAGATAATCCATTTGTAGGCTTAATCTGATGTCCCCATCAGGTCACGTCAAACGCTCAGCTGTCAACCTAGCCCTCGTCAGCTCACGATTCGTAGTTTGATTGTTTCCTGTGTCGTAATGGAATACCAACTTCAATATTATATATGTATGGATGTACGTGTTTTATGACACATGCTCGTATATAATAAATATTTTCACGTGCATGTCCATCCATTATCCTTGTATTCATTCTTCTTTCTTGTAGTGCTATTATGTACATATCACCTTTATTATTGTGATGACGCAAAGGTGTACATCTTCTGTCTGAAGTCGACTAATATGTCACGTCCACCTTTCTATATGATCACTTCACCATATTAGATTCACACATCGATAAGTCAATATTTTTTCTGATATATCTCGCAATTTTACTTTTTTTTCCATATCACAGAGTTGTATTTTCTTTTTTTCTCATATGTTTACTTATTCCATGTTTGAACAATGTTCAAACATCCCATCCATACCATCTTCATCCCATTTTGCTACTACAATGTTGTCGTTGATGTTGAAATGTATTTATAATGCCATAATGATTTCTGGTTCGGTGGTCTTCTATGGGTCAATGTTATTATGGGTGAGGTTATATAACCCACCATGATTGGTATTCAACAATGGAGGGCAGTCATAGGCTGTTGGTGCAACCACACTCAGTGTAGTGATATGTCTCTAAATCCACATAAAATGTGGGGTACTAATACAGGTGACTTACTGTATATACTTATTATGACTATAATGTTGATCTTTATGTTAATGTTTTTGGCTGGATATATCCATCCTCACCCAGGTCCTGTCAGTTTTAACAATATATCTATGTGTCATATAAATGCGCGAAGTTTAACTAAGGAAGGTCGTATTGACGACATGTATCTCGAATTATGTAATATTCATGAATTTGACGTAATTGGTGTCAGTGAAACTCACCATGATCAAAATGTAGTAGACAACGATGTAGAACTGTGCAACTATACTATACTTAGAAATGACAGAAATAGAAGAGGTGGGGGCGTAGCCTTATATGTTCACAATAGTATTACTGTATTGAGAAGAGCTGACTTAGAACAATCAAATATTGAAATGTTGTGGGCAGAAATTATGTTCAAAAATCATAAAATTATCATCTGTGTGTGTTACAGACAACCAAACCAATCAATAGCCGAAATAGATACTTTTTTAAATGCGTTAGATAATTCTCTTAGTCAAGCTGCGGGTGTGTCTCACAATAAAAATGTAGTTACTGTGCTGTTGGGCGACTTTAATGATCGATGTACTAATTGGACATCCGATCATAGAGACAGCGAGCTCGGATTAAAACTAGTCAATCTGTTTGAAAGTTACAGCCTATCTCAACTAATTAACGCACCAACTCGCGGTGATAATCTACTCGATTTGTTAGCTACAGATGCACCGGCTTATTTTACTAATGTCGATATTTTAGATGAAATTTCTGGTCTTGATCACAAAATCATACACGGCAGTATGTCTATCGTAAGGCCTCAGCATAAACAGATGTCCAGAAGTATTTGGCGTTATGATAGAGGAAACTATGACTTTTTTATTGATATCCTCCTGGCCATGAATTGGGACGATTTTTTTTCCTCGACTAATGATATTAACCTAATTGTTCAAAATATTACTAAACTTTTAAACATCATAGCTGACGACTGTATCCCACATAATGACATCCATGTGAGAGCCCGTGACAAGCCAGGCATGACTGTGGCGATCAGGGGATTATTTGGGCAGTGTAAACGATTACACAAGAAATGGAAACGGACAGGCGATGCTGTTCACCATGAGCAGTTTCGTAACAAAAGGAGAGAGGCTAAATCAGCCTTCAGAGCAAGCCGAGACAAATTTTATAATAACACGGCTAGTAAATTAACTGATCCTAACACCTCAGCAAAAACGTTTTGGAAAATCACTAAATTGGTTTATGGCACTAAACGTGTTCAATCAATACCCCACTTAGTTGTAGGCGACCGTCTCATTACTGAGACCGCTGAAAAAGCTGAAGTTTTTAATCAATATTTTACCGAACAATGTAAACTAGACCCTACACAAAACGACCCATTACCAGATTTTACTCTTTTGACAGATAACAAAATTGAAACAATAATTCTGACATCGGTTGAGATTTTCAACATCCTGAAACATTTAAATGTATCCAAAGCCGTCGGCCCAGATAAAATTAGCAATCGGATATTAAGAATGTGCAATCTCTCTGAGTGAACCGCTCGCCCGTCTGTTTAACTTGTCACTCGCTCAAGGTGTATTCCCTTCATGTTGGAAAATAGCAAACGGTATCCCCATTTTTAAAAAAGAAAGTAAAAATAACGCGTCCAACTATAGGCCAATATCGCTACTGTCGTCCCTATCAAAGGTTTTGGAGAAGGCGGTCCATTATCATTTATATACATACCTCAACGATCATAGTTTGTTAACAGTGAAAAATTCAGGGTTTAAACAAAAAGATTCTACTGTTAATCAGCTTTTGTCCATAGTACACAAACTATATTCTGGTTTGGATAACAAAGAAAACGCATGTCTAGTGTTCCTGGACATCTCCAAAGCCTTTGATAGGGTGTGGCACGAAGGCCTTCTATTTAAATTAAAACAGTTAGGCATTTCTGGTACTTTATTAAAATGGCTGGAAAGCTATCTGGCCCTCAGAAAACAAAGGGTTATATTGGACGGTTGCTGTTCCGACGTCAGTTATGTCGAAGCGGGCGTGCCACCGGGCTCTATATTGGGCCCATTGTTATTCCTGGTTTACGTTAACGACCTTGTTACCGACCTGGAATGCGACCCACACCTCTTTGCGGACGACACCTTCCTTCTGGACATTTTTACCAACCCCTTAACCTCCTCCCTCAAAATAAATAGAGACCTTGAAAGGATATATAAATGGGGACGCCTATGGAGGGTAAAATTTAACCCAATTAAAACAATATTCCAAATCATTTCAAATCGAAAAAATGTAATCTATCCTAATCTTATATTTGATGGTGTTGTTATTAAACGCAGCATCGAACATGTACATTTAGGCCTCACCATCACGAGCAACCTCAGCTGGCAAAGACATATCGATAAAGCCATATTGAAAGCTAATAAACTCCTTTATGTGATGAATAACATTAAAACGAAATTACCACGAAACGCGCTATGCGCCTTGTATAAATCCATGTTGCTGCCTGTCATTGAATATTGTGATGTTATTTTTGACAATTGTACAATCAGAGCAGCCCTAGCTCTCGAAAATGTTCAGCGGCGGGCCGCATTGGCTTGTACAGGTGCATATAAGCACACTAGCAATGATCGCTTATTACTAGAACTTAACTGGATACCACTACGCCAAAGGCGTACTAACCACAAACTTGTTATACTATATAAGATTATTCACGGGTTAGCTCTATCGTACCTGACAGCAATCTTGCCAAGACCCAGAGATGCAGGTTATCGCTTGCGCAGTTTTAATAACATGTCACTCCCTACACCCTCTGCACGTCTCAGCTGTGTCAGAAATTCTTTTTTGAACTCGTCAATTAAATCTTGGAATTCTTTAGACAAAATTATACGTTCATCCCCGTCTTATTTTTCTTTTAAATCTAAACTCCTCAAACGTAGTAAGAGCAACTCGTATTTCAACCCAATATTATATTCACGTTTTCTTGGCAAGGCTGCTGTTAATCACACCCGAATGCGATTGGGACTAAGTGCACTGAACAGCCAGCGCTACAAGTACAATATGGTCCCATCGCCTTCCTGTGAAAGGTGCGGAGCACCTCAAGAAGATCCATATCACATATTTTTCGTGTGTCCAGCCTATGCTGTCCCTCGACAAACATTGACCCAAGATCTGAACCGTATACTTTCTGTCGACATAGTTCAAAATAAAAAACAAGTTGAAATTATTTTATTGTACGGTTCAGAAATCTTAGACCACCATACCAACCTCATACTATTTACAACATTGCACGATTTTATATATTCCTGTGGCAGATTTTCATAATCATCTTTAATATTCTATCATCATCACAACTCTTTCATAGTAGCAACTCATTTATTTTATCATCTTATTGTATCATCTTTTTCATGTATATTTTTTCCATGTCTGTTTTTTTTCATTTTTTGTGTCTCTTACTATGTCAAGGAGAGCAACTTGTGGCAATTGCTGTTTGTAATCCTTATGTGAAATAAATCATGTTTATAAAAAAAAAAAAATTAATACTAAATATGCGTTTCACACCCAAAGCCTCATTAGGAGCAAGTTCTCAAATCACAGCAAGTTCATATATACTTGAGCGACATCTATGAGTTAATAATTCAATCGAATCTCAAAGCCCTTAGCCCTGGCCCCTACTTGGTCACTGGCATGCAAACAAACTAACTGTATTACTGCGGGTATCTCGAAACGGGTTGACCCAACGCTTGTACTGACACTCAGTGAACACAAAACTTTTGTATAACTTTATACAATGTTGGGCCAACGTCAAAAACGCTGGGCCGACGTTATATAGAGGTTATACAAATGTTTTGTGTTTGCTGGGCAAGAGAACTTTCTCTCAAACATTGTACATTTATCAGTGTTGGTTCAATGTTGGGCCAGCGTCGCAGACGTTGCCCTAACATTAAAACAGCGTTGGGTGAGTGTCTCGTTGGAGTAGTATCCAGTCTTGTAATCAGGTTATTGAATCAACGACACTGTACTGTATGCTGAAGGCTTACACACATGCGAGTTTAGAACATTACTCTATCTGCCATAGCGTTTTTATGTGAGTGTATAATGCCTTATAATCAACCATGGCCATATATCATCTGATGTTTCTGAAAACTCAGGCTACTAGCTTCTAGCTACTAGCTTCGGAAAGAGACACATGAGTCTGAAGCTGGGACGAAAACCTCTTCGTTTTCAATTATTTAAATCCTTCTTTATCATGTATGGTGTCATATAAGGCAGAGTTACAGACCTTTGAACATTTTGGATGCTCTTCTTTACCACCTATTTACACCACACTAGCTGTATCATAAACATCAGATAATGAATCAATGCCGGTTGTATTTTGTGCCGTTTTAGCAGACGTTGGTCCAACATCAAACAAACATCGGGTCAACGTCTCATGAGCAGTAGTGTATTTTTAAAAATATGTTTAGAAATATTGTGTTTACTTTTTTCTGATATGTCATGATTCAGTGAATTTTCCAACACTGCCTATTACCCACAGTCCCCTCATTGCACCAGCCCATTTTGATTCTTGTTTGGAAAGAGTATGGGGTTTTGTGAGAACAAAATGCTGTCGTTTGAAAGTTATCACCCTTAAACCCATAAGCGCGACAAAAGTCGTTTTAATCTGTTTTATCATCCCATCAAGTCACACTTATTGGGAATGAAATGTGTGTTTAAACATCAAGATTTGGTAATGTTTCTAATATGAGTAATTTTTTTCAATCACTTCAGTTTTAGATCGCGGTAGTGAGACACAGCAAGTGGTTGAAAAAATTAATATAATTAATTTTGCGTTTTAAGGATTAACTTGGAGTTACTGTCATTTGAATACATGGCGCTGCCACCGCAGTTTTCAAATAATGACAGTATCGCCATGTTCAAGGTCTGCAAAAGACAATCTCTCAAAAGACCCTATGCTTTCTTATTTTTTTAACACATGCGAGTTTAGAACATTACTCTATCTTTAAGATGTGCCATAGCGTTTTTATGTGAGTGTATAATGCCTTATAATCAACCATGGCCATATATCATCTGATGTTTCTGAAAACGCAGGCTACTAGCTTCTAGCTACTAGCTTCGGAAAGAGACACATAAGTCTGAAGCTGGGACGAAATCCTTTTCGTTTTCAATTATTTAAATCCTTCTTTATCATGTATGGTGTCATATAAGGCAGAGTTACAGACCTTTGAACATTTTGGATGCTCTTTTTTACCACCTATTTACACCACACTAGCTGTATCATAAACATCAGATAATGAATCAATGCCGGTTCTATTTTGTGCTGTTTTAGCAGACGTTGGTCCAACATCAAACAAACATCGGGTCAACTTCTCATGAGCAGTAGTGTATTTTTAAAAATATGTTCAGAAATATTGTGTTTACTTTTTTCTGATATGTCATGATTCAGTAAATTTTCCAACACTGCCCATTACCCACAGTCCCCTCATTGCACCAGCCCATTTTGATTCTTGTTTGGAAAGAGTATGGGGTTTTGTGAGAACAAAATGCTGTCGTTTGAAAGTTATCACCCTTAAACCCATAAGCGCGACAAAAGTCGTTTTAATCTGTTTTATCATCCCATCAAGTCACACTTATTGGGAATGAAATGTGTGTTTAAACATCAAGATTTGGTAATGTTTCTAATATGAGTAATTTTTTTCAATCACTTTAGTTTGTAGATCGCGGTAGTGAGACACAGCAAGTGGTTGAAAAATTTAATATAATAAATTTTGCGTTTTAAGGATTAACTTGGAGTTACTGTCATTTGAATACATGGCGCTGCCACCGCAGTTTTCAAATAATGACTGTATCGCCATGTTCAAGGTCTGCAAAAGACAATCTCTCAAAAGACCCTATGCTTTCTTATTTTTTTAAGAAAACTAATAATATCGTAGGAGTAGATTGGGTAGGGTGGATTGATGGAAGGGTGGTTGTTAGGAATGTTCACTGAACAATGGCATATCAAAACACAGTATCTCGTTAGAAAATCAAAACGGTGTGCACTAAACCATACCACATAAGAAAACAGTATATCCATCACCCTTTTTGTAAGTTAAAAAAGAGGTAAAAGTGTACGTCTAGTCGATACCCTACTACGCTCCCGCGGTCGAGTTCTAAGCACAGAATGAGTTAACATATGAACAAAAGTCATTTTACTTCGCTTCCCATACATTGTGATAATACTTATGACCCACACTTTTCCATAGACTTGAAATACGACTTCCCATAGTGTCAGGTGACTCTTCGTCGTCCAGCTGTGAAATGAACCTGTTACCTGCAGAATCCACAGCCGAACTAAATGAGGCATCACTGAAAGACAAATAAGTATACACTGTTAACCGATGGGATCACGACAGATATACCACTATGTGTTTTGAACTGTCACGAGAAGAGCACACTTGTTGTTGTGTGTTTAGAGATATGTCAGAGTGCCTACTCCGGTTTTGACATTCGACTATTCCTGAGCACAATGTAGGGTTGATAACTGCCAGCCGAATTATTTCTTGAACACACATATTAACACAATGTGAGGGGTTACAGAGAAATAGGAAAAACAGAGCAAATAATAAGAATTATATCTCTTTGCCA
>OZ024911.1:27699474-27779474 GCA_964017125.1 Flabesymbios commensalis | reverse complement strand
TACCTTCGAGTTATTCATGTACTTTTTAATATTCACAACATGTAATGAGTTTATGGTCTCACTTACCTTCGCGTTATTCATGTACTTTGTAATATTCACAACATGTAATGAGTTCATGGTCTCACTTACCTTCACGCTATTCATGTACTTTGTAATATTCACAACATGTAATGAGTTTATGGTCTCACTTACCTTCGCGTTATTCATGTACTTTGTAGCATTCACAACATGTAATGAGTTTATGGTCCCACTTAACTTCGCGTTATTCATGTACTTTGTAACATTCACAACATGTAATGAGTTTATGGTCTCACTTACCTTCGCGTTATTCATGTACTTTATAATATTCAAAACATGTAATGAGTTTATGGTCTCACTTACCTTCGCGTTATTCATGTACTTTGTAATATTCACAACATGTAATGAGTTTATGGTCTCACTTACCTTCGCGTTATTCATGTACTTTGTAATATTCACAACATGTAATGAGTTCATGGTCTCACTTACCTTCGTGTTATTCATGTACTTTGTAATATTCACAACATGTAATGAGTTTATGGTCTCACTTACCTTCGCGTTATTCATGTACTTTGTAATATTCACAACATGTAATGAGTTTATGGTCTCACTTACCTTCGCGTTATTCATGTACTTTGTAATATTCACAACATGTAATGAGTTCATGGTCTCACTTACCTTCGCGTTATTCATGTACTTTATAACATCAAAACATGTAATGAGTTTATGGTCTCACTTACCTTCGCGTTATTCATGTACTTTGTAATATTCACAACATGTAATGAGTTTATGGTCTCACTTACCTTCGCGTTATTCATGTACTTTATAATATTCAAAACATGTAATGAGTTTATGGTCTCACTTACCTTCGCGTTATTCATGTACGTTGTACCATTCACAACATGTAATGAGTTCATGGTCTCACTTACCTTCGCGTTATCCATCTACTTTTTAACACTCACAACATGTAATGATATCACATCAAACATATCAAATAAACAATTAAATGACTCCACATATGTATTAGTCGCCAAAGCTTGAGATCTAGGCTTTAGATGTAAAATAGTCCAAACCACACGTCGCGGCAACAAATCTACAAAGAAAACTTCTTATACATTTTTTTATCAAAATTAAAGTTTGTAAAAGAATCTTTATTTTCTGTCATACCACCCCAGAGAGCAGCATTAGGCCTACACAAAAAAAATGTTTTATACCATCACCTCCTAAAGTTAACTCTTTAGCTACTGCGTTGACTACATCGTGATATTGCTAACATTGTCACAGCTCCTAGCTTGAAATGAAAACAAATGCTTACGTTTACTGAGCATAGAAGTTAAGCAATATGAAAAACAAAGGTCGTCAGAGAAACTACAAATTGTGTTCGTTTTCGTTCTGTATGGGAAGTACACCACCCATCCAATGTGAACCTTTGAACGAGAGCTGTATTTTGCGAAGCCTCACTCAAATAAGCGCCGCTTGCATGTCTTATTGTTCATTTGATTGCGGTTTTGCGAACATGCCATTACTGATGCTAAACTAAACAATAAGACATAGCAGAATAACTTACTGTCGGGTGATGAGGCGTTTGTCCACTAATCTTTTATATTAGACAGGCAAAAACTGTATTTTTTTCCTGTAAAGGTTTTCTCAGTGGATACAGCTATCTGAAACTATTATATTTGAAATAAGCTTCTGAACCACACTAACATATTCCTCAGATCCAACATAACCGCCAAATTACCTGGAATTGTAACTTTAAGAGTTCCCTTTGTTCAAAAACAACAAGAAACTTCTAATTATGACATTTAATGTTAAAGATGATCCAGTGATCTAGAATGCACGACAGTACTTTATTAACATTTAAATTCAAGATGGCTGCCAGATTTACAGCTGTATGGAAAACACCTATATCCCCTGTTCTGTAAATGCCTGATATTTTGAATCTTAGCGGCCATATTGAATATTAAAGGAGGTATGAAAAACAATAATCTCAGAAATTAAGTCTTATTTATCGAGGTCGACATCTGTAAAAATTGTGTTGGTTTAATCCGAAGATGTAATAGTGTTATGCTCATTAGACATATAAGAGGATTTGAATGTCATTGATTGTCATTTCAGATTTGATTCCTCTGTTTAATTATACAAAAGATATATTTAAAATGATGTATACTTTACAGTGCATGTCTTTATTCGATAAACGGATGGACAGTTATCAGTTTTACTTACTAGACCTCTAGATGACATTGAAACGTGACGATATCAAATCCAATAAAAGCAGGGTACCTAGAAGCAGTCTGAGATGAGGTATTATATGCAATTGTAGTCCCATTATTTTAGAATAAAATAATTAAAAGCAGTCGCTTGTAAATTAGATAATTTTCGTTTAGAATATTGGTTACCATCTTTGTTTTGTTCTCAAAATCACATTGATACGTAGAAATAACCTCTTCAACGTAAGCAGTGTAACAGAAATTAGTTGAAAATGAGGTATTACATTTCCTGATGGACCTGTTATGTCAAATGGTAAATGACTTTACTGATATACAATGTATTATTGTCCGTTGCTGATCCATTGTTCACTGTACTGTAAAAACACCTGCACATTGCACTAAATCATATAATAACTGTCATCCAGCTTGAATGTCAAATAAATGTTCACAGCTGCGTGTTCAATATTTTTGCTGTTTGTCTGAATTCCACTAGAATTCAAATGGTTGCAGCTAGATCTGCGTATACAGAGTGTGTCAGAATGTGTAAGCGCAACTATGATAAAGAGTACACACAACGGTTGACTGTGAGTATGCATTCAAATCCTAAAGAATTTTGGAAGTCATTTAGACCTGGTAAAAGAACATACCTACAATTATTAAACCAAATGATTTCTTTGTATATTTTAAATCTATAAGCAATCATAAAAATATTATTTATGAAGCTGACGATGATATTTTTGAATATTTACATACTTACCAACAAGGACAACTTCAGACTGAGTATGACCAAGTAAATTTTATTATTACCGATTCTGAAGTACACAAAGCAGTAAGCGAGTTAAAATGTGGAAAAGCTGCAGAAAATGATCTGTTAATAAATGAGCTGTATATATGTGCTGATGCAATTTTATTACCAAAGTTAACCTGTTTATTTAATGTAATTTTCAAATCATCTTATTTTCCAACTGCATGGAGAGAAGGCGTCATTGTGCCAATTTTTAAAAATAGGTGATATAAATGATATAGAAAGTTATAGAGGTATAACTCTTTTGAGCACACTGGGTAAGTTGTTCACAAGAATAATAAATAATAGGTTGACATTCTGTTCAGATACGGTCTAATATTATAGGTGATACACCGTCAGGTTTTCGTAAATCTCGCTCGACGGTAGACAATGTTTTTATGTTGCAATCTGTTATTGATTCATGTCTGAATACTAAAAGGCGATTACACGTAGCATTCATGTATTTTAATAAGGCATTTGATCATGTGAACAGAGATTGTTTATGGTATAAACTCTTGAAGTCGGCAATTAGAGGCCCAATTTTTAATATTATTAAAGATATGTATTGTAATACAACTTCTAAAGTCAAGTATAGTGGAGTATTTAGCAATAATTTTGAATGTAATTTAGGCTTATCGCCTTTTTTGTTCAATCTTTTCCTGAATAATAATGAAGCAGTACTAGAAAGTGGAGGTTTTAGAGGGGTAAGTATGTCGGATATTACTATCAGAACGCTAGTGTATGCCGATGATCTTTTATTAATGTCAGATTCAACGGAGGACCTCCAGCTCGGCATTGATATCCTGTATGACTACTGCACACGGTGGAAATTGAATATAAATATTGAAAAGTCTGCTGTCGTAATTTTTAGAAAAGGTGGATTGCTGTCAATAAATGATCATTATTTCTTTGGTGATACTCTGTTAACCGTAACAAATACATATTTTTACTTAGGCATGCTTTTAAGCGATAGGGGTAAATTTGATGTATTACAAAAAGACATTGCAAATTGTAGTACTGGGGCTATTTTCAAGCTTTATAAAGATTCGCATCATTTACATAATTCTAAAATATATTTCCAATGTGAACTATTTGATAAAATTATTATACCACTTTGTGACTACGGGTGTGAGGTATGGGGATTTCATAAAGCCCCTGCTATAGAAAGGGTTCATCTTCAATTTTGCAAGCGTATTTTACATGTTACTAAATCTACTACATTTTTTTTGTTTACGGTGAATTGGGAAGATTTCCATTAACAGTAAACAGACATTTAAAAATTAATAAATAGTGGTTGAAAATCCTAACACGTAAAACAAACCCACTGGTGTATAATTTATATAGATATCAATATCAAAAATGTGAGCTCGAACAAGCCAATAATTGGGCTGGTAAAGTCAAGGAAATGTTAAATAACCTTGGTTTTATTTAGGCTTGGATAAATCAGAATGTTCATAATACTTTTAGTTTTTTTAAACTATGCAACCAAAGGTTAAAGGATCAATATGTTTCAAAGTGGAATACTTCTATGTCTAGTAGTCCAGATGGAAAAATATATAAGTTAAGGGGACATGCCCGAGTCGAAAATCATCAAAAAATCGGTGATTTTATTTTAGCTTAATAATATGACCATTTGATGTCCATAGACTAGAACTGCAAAAGTTTTAATTTTTTAATTTGTGTGCTGCGCACTTACCAGTTAGGCTGGAAAAAGAGACGAAATTCCCGTATTTCCTATTTTTGACAAGGTTGTCAATAATTAGAAATCAGGAATGTTGTCTTTATATCTAGCCTAACTGGTGAATGCGTCTATGGACATGTTTACATCACATGGTCATATTATTAAGCTAAATAAAATCACCGATTTTTTGATGATTTTAGACCTGGGCATGTCCCTTTAATTAAAGAAAATATCAAATGTTCTTAATATATGAATGTTATCAAAGTACAAAAACACAAGTTTGCCTATATTAAATTTATGACAAAAAATTGCAATATCCCAGTGTGATCATTGGAAAATGGTATCACCGAAAAGTTTATAATAAACGTATGTGCACAAGTTGTAATTTTCTTGGGGATGAGTACCATTTTGTTATAGAATGCCAGAATTATACAGATATCAGAAGTACATCAGAAAACCACCAATGTCTAAATTTATTGAGCTTATGACATGTGATCGTTGTAATATTATTGCTAAATTAGCTGTCTTTATTTTTGAAAGTTTAAAACTGTTAACTGAACCATAGTATGAAATATTATTGTTATATGTTTTCATCTCCTTTTCAAGACGCACACACTGTTTCTTTACACATTGTTTTCCTGTAAATGCACACAGGCTCCAAGCAGCCTATTGCTGTTTTGAATAAACCATTGATTGATTGATATGTCAAAAGTTCAAAAAATCAAGATTGCCGTTAATCTACTCTCTCAACAGTTAAGAATGCAAGAATTAGAAGTTGGATCCCTCGGCGGCAGTCATTTTGGATATTATTTAATTTACTACATGACCTGAGTAAATGACCTATGGAAAGACTCTAACCTTATAATTATATCACTACCAGAACAGGAGATATAAGCTAGTGCTTTCCTATACAGGCGGCCATCTTGGATTTATGTGGTAATAAAATGCAGTCGTACATTCTAACAACAAATTGAGATGTCGGCCATTTTTGATTGATGGCCGCCAGATTGGATTTGGGGAAAAAATTGTCCAGAAGCTTATTTCAAATAGTAGTTATTAGATAGCTGAATCCACTGATAAAACCTTGACAGGAAAAAAAAAGATTTTGTCTGGCATGGACCTGTCTAAATCCTTTGATCGCATTGATTGACATAGCGCACTGTACTAACCTTCATGTATGACTGGGAAATTATACAGACATCTTGATTAGATACATGTAATCTGAGGCAGGGGAGGGTATCCAGCTACGGTTCCTGCTTTCAATGACAGGATGGATTAGATGAGATACGCCCAGACGAGCACATCTACCTTGTTTACACGGCAAATGACGCAACAGTGATATGAATGTAAACGGTAATTGGAGAACATGGGCCGATAAAAAAAGGTGGGATGTGCATAATCACAGCAGCTACTGTGGCCGCGGCAGCAACAACAGCAGCAGTGACCGCAACAGGAGCAGCAGCAGCAGCAGCAGCAGCAGCAGCATCAACAGCAGCAGTGGCCGCAGCAGCAGCAGCAGCAGTCGCCACAGCGACAGTAGCTGCAGCAGCAGCGTCAGGAACAACGGCGGTTACAGTGGCAGCGACAGCAGCAGCACCAACAGCATCAGCAACTGCAGCAGCAGCAACAGCATCAGCAACACAGTAGTATCAGCAGCAAAAGCAGTGACAAAAGTAGCAGCAGCAGCAGCTGCAGCAACTGCAGCAACATTGGTAGCAGCATCGACAGTGGTAGCTGCAACAGTAGTAACATCAGCAACAGAAGCACCAGCAGCTGTAGCAAAAGCGGTAGCAGCATCGACAGTGGTAGCGGCAGCAGTAGTAACAGCAGCAGCAACAGTAGCAGCAGCAGCAGACGACGTAGCTGCAGTAGCAGCAGCGGCGGCAACAGAAGCAGCGACAACAGCAGCAGCAGCAGCAGCAGTATGTCTGGCATGAAGCATATCTGAATAATACGCCCTAATTATCAAGATGGAAATAAATGATTATTGTCTGTATTATCTGACAATTAATTAAAACAGACATAGCTTGGGGACATACTGCAAAAAGTGTGATGATAAAATAAGCTGAAGGTAAACAAATAGCTGTATAATTGTTAGTGTTCCTAAATATTTATATATTAAACTCGAATACCTGTAGAGTTAGCAACTGATGCAAGTCGTGTTCACGTTGAAATAATAAGACTTATTTCAGGAGAAATCCATACTCACTGAATACGTATGCAGTAGACTCTCGCCTTTCGGTCAGATCACCAATGCGGTCCGATCGTCATTACGGTCGATTTTTTTCGGCCCGAATTCGTTCTCAGTCAAAGCCATATCAAAGGCGATCACCAATGCGGTCAGACCACCATTCCGGACTACGGTCACATTTTTGTGGCAAAATGGCAAGCTCACTCTCGACATTGCGATCAAATGAGTATTTTCAATATATCGTTATGACCATTTTGAGAGGGGATTTTTATATTGAAAAACTGTCACCTATGTTTTCCGCACATGTACAATGCGTACATTACAAACATGGCGAATAACTTTATTATCATTTGGTGACGATAACATCAAATCACGCATTGCTATATGGAAAATAAAATGAAGTGTTCCACATTGAAATATGCGATTGATCCGTTAGTTATATAGAAGTTTGAAGGTTAATTGTTTGTTGATAAAGCGTCTCGTTACTTCTGATCATACACTCTCTGCGTATCTTCAATAAGTATATTTAAACATGTTAACTAACGCAAGCACAATACAATTAAAAAAATAAATTTATGACAAGGTGATATTAACCGGCAACTGTATAGCAATAGTGATTATTTCTAAAACATTTTTTTATTTTAAAAAAATATCTGCGTTAGTTATATAGAAGTTTAAGGGTTAATTGTTTGTTGATAAAGCGCCCGCTACTTCTGGCCTTGCACTGTCTGCGTGCTGCAGCAACTATTTTATTTCGAGCGGTAATTATCTGGTATCGTCAATAAGCATAATTAAACATGTTAGATAATACAAGCACAACACAATTTCAAAAATAAATTTATGACAAAGTGTTATTAAACGACAATAATGCAATAGTGAATATTTTTAAAATTATATGTTATTTTAAGAAGCTGAGTGCGATAGGTGTATAGTAGATTATTTCTTGATAAAGCGTCTCGCTACAGCAAATAGTGTTCATGTAGTGCTGAGGTAATGATGGACCATCATCAAAGACGGTTGGCCAACTACGAAATAACACGGAAGCTGAGGAAGGAGACCAGACTGGTAGGCCGAATCCCATCTACATCAACGAGGACTTGACTAAATACAGATCTAATCTTTTGTGGAAAGCTCGTGTCAAGAAAAGAGATAAAATGATTAATGACTGCTGGTCTTATGATGGTAACATTCTGATCAAGGACTCTAAAAATAAAATTCTTTACAAGACCTTGTGAAAGCGGCTTGTTAAGACGATAATTTGACTACAATTTCATGCTTGCTGGTAATTGTCTGTCACATAACATTATCTACTTCTACGGTAGGCACTTTATATCATACTACTGGTTTGTTTCATAATACATTCTCTGTGGTGAGACTCGACCCTTATATCCATTTATACTGCCCTGGGGGGCCAGAGAGCGGTATCTGCTTACCAGTAAAGTGACCAGATGCCGCCTTTTGGCTTTGCAGTGGGATATACATCGTTTTTCTCTTTTTCTATGTTTTACGATGTATTCACAATCATTGCATAAACAGCTTTACTTTGCACAGATTTATTACCAGGTCTTGCTTAACTTTGTACAGACAAAAATAATATTAATATATGATTTTGGTATGTTCTGGATGTAAGAAGAAATGTTTAAGACATAGTCGTTATTTAGCATGTTTCATTTGTGATCGCGCCTATCATATCAGATGTCTAGCTAATGTAACCCAAAATGACAAAATATACATCGACAGGTTAAACAGAACTTGGATTTGTTTAAACTGTAGTCATTCTTTATTTCCATTTAATCATATTCAAGATGATAACGAGTTTATTAAAACAATATCTGAATCATGGCTGAAGCCAACTGATATAAGCCTAGGCGATTTGGAAAAGTTAGTATTTAATCCTTGTTTTATTAGTGATTGTGATTTTAATTCTCCTTTATGTGATCCAGATCCGGATATGCAATTTTACAATAATTCCGCAACTAATAATATTCTTAAGTCATGTAGTTATCTTGTAGAAGATTCGTTCAAAAAGAAATGTTTAGAATTGAGAAACGAATCTGATTTATTTCCTGTTATTCACTTAAATGCACGGAGTATTCCAAAGAATTTTGACGATTTCTTAACTTTCTTAGAAAATGTTGAAATACAATTTACAGCAATTGGTGTATCAGAAACCTGGCTTAACGAAACAAATCAAAACTTATATGGTATAAAAAGATATTCTCAAGTAAATAACTACCGGCCTGAAAAAAGGGGAGGTGGTGTTTCTCTGTTTTTTAATGAATCTCTTGAATATTGTAGACGAAATGATCTATCTTTTGTGAATAATTCTATAGAATCAATTTTTGTGGATATGTCTACTCATCCTTTAACTCAAAATCAATGTATTACCCTTGGAGTCATATACAGACCGCCTAATACTGATGTACGTAACTACCTTGAGAATATGTCAACGATACTTGCGAATATAAAAGACATTAATAGAACTGTATATGTCATGGGAGATTTTAATTTGAACCTTATAAATACAAGTGAACATATACCTACATCTGACTTCGTAGAACTAATGTTCTCATACTCTTTTTTCTCCCTGATCAACAAGCCTACCGATTAACTGAAACCTCTGCTACACTTATAGATAATATATTTTGTAATAGTATTGATAAATCAAAATGTTTTAATGGAATAATTTACACTGATGTATCGGATCATTTTCCCATATTTACGATAACTACAAGTGAGAAGATTTTAAATGAGACAGAATATGTTTTTGTGAGGTATATGTCACCTGAAAATAAGAAAAAGTTTAGAAATAAGATATAATATGTTGATTGGACAAATGTGATTTTAAATGATTCTTGTCAAAATGCATATACTATGTTTCATAATATATTTCTTGAAATCTATAATTCAAGTTTTCCTGTCAAACGCAAGTCACTCAAACCTCACTATTAGACAAGAAAACCATAGTTAACTAACGGTATGAAATGTTCTATAAAGCACCAAAATAAATTATATGCACATTACAAAAAGTATCCTTCACAATCGACTAAATAATTATATAAAGAATATAGAAATATGTTAACTAGATTATTACGACGGACCGAACGTACATACTATGACAGATTGCTCATAGACGATAAATATAATCTGAAGAAAACATGGTCTATTATTAAAGATGTAATAAATAAAAAGTTCCTCAAGTAGTAAATTTGTCATCAATGGTAGTACTGTCACTGACAACATTACCATTGCTAAACATTTCAATAAACATTTTGTAAACGTAGCTTCCGAACTTGCCTCGAAAATTCCGAAGAGTAAAACGGATCCAACTAAAACTATAAAAAAAAATCCTGTTTCAATATTTTTGGAAAGTGTTTGCAAGGAGGAAGTCTCCAAAATAATTATGTATTTAAAAAATTCCAGTCCTGGATAATATAATTTTCAGTCAAATGTCATAAAAGATACGTCTGATTTACTTTTATTACCACTCACACATTTACTCAACTTATCCATTACACAAGGAGTTTTTCCTGATGAGCTTAAAATAGCCAAAGTTATTCCTATTTTTAAAAGTGGTGATTCTGCACAAATCGGTAACTATAGACCCGTCTCAGTATTGCCTGTTTTTTCAAAAGTATTAGAACGTGTTATGTATGTTAGATTATTCTCTTTTATAGAAAAATATGATTTATTATATAAATATCAGTTCGGTTTCAGACAAGGTTTTGGTACAGATACAGCATTGGTTTTCTTAATTGATAAGATATTAAAAGCTCTAGATGAAGGTGAAATTGTACTCGGAGTTTTATAGACCTCAGTAAGGCTTTTGATACTGTAAATCATACAATACTTTTGGATAAATTATATAAATACGGCATTAGAGGTATGGCACATGTTTGGATTACAAATTATTTATACGACAGAAAACAATATGTATCTTTTAACAAGCTTGATTCGCCTTATGAGAAAATTAATTGTGGAGTACCACAAGGATCTATTTTAGGCCCCTTGTTATTCCTTATGTACATAAATGATCTATGTAATGTATCCTCACTTTTGTTTTCTTTACTTTACGCTGACGATACAAATATGTTTGTTACAGGTAAAAATATAGAGAATCTAATTTTTTTAATGAACACGGAATTAAAAAAAATAGTAATATGGCTAAATGCCAATAAGTTATCTGTTAATGTTAAAAAAACTCATTTTATTATATTTAGTTTTTCCAATAAGCGAGTAGTAAATACAAATGATATAGTAATAGATAATCAACCAGTCTCTCGAGTCTCACAGACTAAATTTTTGGGTGTTATTATTGATGAGAAATTAAACTGGTCTGAGCATGTAAACAATTTAAAAATAAAACTTGCCAAAGGTTCTGGAATTATTAGAAAGTGTAGAATTTGTTTTAGTATTGATACATTATTAACTCCCTATTATAGTTTTATTTACCCGTATATTACATAATGTTTAGAGGTCTGGGGATGAACGAACGAGAGAAATCTTAATTCTATTTTTACATTACAGAAACGCATTATTAGAATTATAAACTCGCTTCCATTTAGAATACATACGTCACCTTATTTTGAGGGGTTTAATATTTTAAATATATTTTAACTCTGTAAATATAAGGTAATATCATTTATGTTTAAGTACGTGAAAAGTTTATTGCCTGTTATATTTAAAAATTACTTTGTGACAAATGACGACTGTCATTCGTACCCCACTCGCATTGGGAATCATCTTCGTCCTCCGCGATGTAGAAAATCAGCAGGGCAAAAATCAATGAAATATAATGGTGCTATTCTATGGAATTCGATTACAGATTTGATTGATCATTCGTGCAGTTTTAATTTTTTTCATCTAAAAATATATATAATAACAACTTAAATATAATTTTATAATATTCCGGGTGTGTTAACATGGTTTTTGTCCGTGTCTGTTATCAGACCTTCATATTTATATTTTCGGGAGAATAAAAAAATTGAGTATGTTTTTTTTCTATTTGTTATAATGTGTTTAATGTTTTGATATCACCAACGTATTAATAATATTGTTAATAACTTGAGTTTCGACTGTGTCCTATCATTTTTATATTGTCAATAGTGTTGGCTATTGTATCATTACTTTATTGAGCTTTTTAGAGTTCGGTAAAATGTCATGAATACCCAGCCAACACGGGACGTTGTCTCTGTGTTGGGCCGGCGCTGGTCCACCGTCTACAACGTTGGCCCAGCGTTAGCCCAGCGGGGGACGGCGTCTCGTGTTTGCTGGGTGCAGGTTTATATGTTTTTTTTTGCACTTTGCACACATTTTTTTTCCACAAAACCGGGTAATGTTTTCTTGTTTAATTTGTGAGGACGCATACGCCACTGGGCGTCAGTTCCTTTTTGTCACTTAGAATAATATGATGTATTGATACATTGTACTTATATTTTGTTGTTTGTTTTTCTTTCTGTGACAATTAACTATTGAATATTGAATATTAAAAAAAAACATTAAAACAGCGTTGGTTCAACCACCCGTGATAATAATAATTAAAGACGTGGGAGAGTCGTAATTATACAACTCAAAACTGTTCATTTAAGATAGTGTCTATATAAATTTTACAATTCAACAAATTTTATGTAATTATCATCACATGTTAAGTTTTATTACAAATAATAGACGTAGATTATTTTATATCGGGACGCATATGGTTAACCCTATCAAGCCTGAATTTATCATTGTCATCTTCATCCACTACAAGCCGCGAATTGCTGTCGCAGTTCTCGACTTGTGGTGGATGAAGATGATTTGCAGTGGTTGAAAAGTAAAGAATATTGCCATGTATTGGTGAAATAGTTTCATGGAAATTTTCGTTCTAAAACCCTTAGTTGTGGGAAAATTAAGTCTGTTTTCAGGGATTTAAAATGATGCTTTAATGGATCGTGTGGGCTTGAAGGGTTAATGATCCGCTAAGTCTGCGTTCGCACCTGCCGCGAACCGTCGGCAGTGAGGGGACACATATTAACACCTAAGTCTAGTACAAACACTTTAAACAATGCGAATAAGTAGACATTGGTAGGCTGTTAGTTTCTTATCGGAACACTTCTTTGAACTTGCATTCCCAGTTACCTTACTTGATTGGCTCCATTTATGCTGCAAATCTCATCGTCAACAAGTGACAATCTGTCAGTGATTAAAAAATACTCATTTCATGAGACTATGGCAGCGGTGCCTGTCCCCAAAGACTTTACAGCAAACCGTGGCCTAGATGGCATATTCTACATTCTATGTTCAATATTGAGGATAAATTACAAGACTCTCATGTGAAAGTAGAATCCACCGAGCAACAATTCTCCGTCAATTTATTTTTCAAACTGCAGTAAGCTGTTTTGTGACATTCATTTAAAAAAATGTTTTTTTTTTAATACTTTATTTTATTTATTTGTGCATAATTATATAATCACTTTTAACTTTGCACTAAATAAAACATTGTCAACAGCTACATTTAAACTTAATAAATGTACTTTTGCTATTATTCATTTCAGTATTTGGTGCATATATACATAATTGATTTGATATCAAATAGCAGGACGCCACGTGGTATTTATTGCCCGATCACTAATGTGGTCGGACCGCCATTACGGTCAAACAATTCTGGCCCGTACTTGACCGCATTGGCGGGAGTCTACTGTATATAATAAGTGAAATTGTGGGAAACATACACGCTGAGAACAAGTTTAAATGTAAGTATTGAAAATATCCATGTTAACTATAAACTACATGTAAAAGTAATTATGTCTGGTGTAAAAGATACTAACGCTCTCACAAATCGTTTAGGAATTGTATAATGTTAGTAAAGGCGAATGTTTACACTCCAGTGAACTTTTTAACCCCGCCTGATCACTTCTCTTTTTCATAGAAATTGACAAACCCAATGTGCATTTATCCAATAATTCACAAATACAACATAATTCTTAACATACTTAAAGGCGGAATCTGAGAATGATTTCAGAAATTTGGACTTCGAAAGACAACTGAATTTTAGAAATAACATATTATTTGCGGAATAAATAAAATAAAAAATTCTGAAACAGTCATGACTGATCTTCCTCTGAAAAATAAAATATAATCTTTCAGACAAAAACTAAACGCTGATGATCCGCAGATAACTAAACGCTAATCATCTGCAGAAAACTAAAAGCTAATCATCCACAGTAAACTATAAGCTCACCATCTACAGAAAACTAAACGCTAATAATCCACAGAGAACTTAAGCTAATCATCTAAAGAAAACTAAAAATTAATCATCTACAAAAAATATAAGCTAATCATCTATAGGAAATTAAACGCTGATCATTCACAGACAACTATAAGCTAATCATCTACATAAAACTAAAAACTAATCATCTGCAGAAATTACAAGTTAATCATCCAAACAAAACTAAAAGCTAATCTTCCACTAAAAACTAAAAGCTGACCATTCACAGAAATAAATAAGCTAATCATTTTCAGAAAACTAAAATCTAATCATCTTCAGAAAACTAAAAGATAATCATCTACAGAAAACGAAAGCTAATCATCTTCAAAAAACTAAAAGGTAATCACTCACAGAAAACTAAACGCTAATTAACTACAGAAAACTAAAACATAATCATCTACAGAAAACTAAAGGCTAATCAACTACAGAAAACTAAAAGCTAATCATCTACAGAAAACTAAAAGATATTCATCTACAGAAAATCAAAAACTAATCATCTACAGAAAACTAAAAGATAATCATCTTCAAAAAACTAAAAGGTAATCACTCACAGAAAACTAAACGCTAATTAACTACAGAAAACTAAAATATAATCATCTACAGAAAACTAAAAGCTAATCATCTACAGAAAACTAAAAGCTAACCATCTACATAAAACTAAAAGCTAATCATCTACAGAAAAATAAAAGCTAATCAAATACAGAAAACTAAAAGCTAATCATCTACAGAAAACTAAAAGCTAATCATCTACAGAAAACTAAAAGATAATCATCTTCAAAAAACTAAAAGGTAATCACTCACAGAAAACTAAACGCTAATTAACTACAGAAAACCAAACGCTAATCATTTACAGAAAACTAAAAGATAATCATCTTCAAAAAACTAAAAGGTAATCACTCACAGAAAACTAAAAGCTAATTAACTACAGAAAACTAAAATCTATTCATCTTCAAAAAACTAAAAGGTAAGCACTCACCGAAAACTAAACGCTAATTAACTACAGAAAACTAAACACTAATCATCTACAGAAAACTAAAAGATAATCATCTTCAAAAAACTAAAAGGTAATCACTCACAGAAAACTAAACGCTAATTAACTACAGAAAACTAAAAGATAATCATCTACAGAAAACTAAAAGCTAATCATCTACAGAAAACTAAAAGCTAACAATCTACATTAAACTAAAAGCTAATCATCTACAGAAAAATAAAAGCTAATCAACTACAGAAAACTAAAAGCTAATCATCTACAGAAAACTAAAAGATAATCATCTACAGAAAACTAAAAGCTAATCATCTACAGAAAACTAAAAGATAATCATCTTCAAAAAACTAAAAGGTAATCACTCAAAGAAACCTAAACGCTAATTAACTACAGAAAACTAAGCGCTAATCATCTACAGAAAACTAAAATCTAATCATCTTCAAAAAACTAAAAGGTAATCACTCACAGAAAACTAAACGCTAATTAACTACAGAAAACTAAAAGCTAATCATCGACAGAAAACTAAAAGCTAATCATCTATAGATGACTAAAAGATAATCATCTACAGAAAACTAAAAGCTAATCATCTACAGAAAACTAAAAGATAATCATCTACAGAAAACTAAAAGCTAATCATCTACAGAAAACTAAAAGATAATCATCTACAGAAAACTAAAAGCTAATCATCTACAGAGAACTAACAGCTAATCATCTACAGAAAACTAAAAGCTGACCATCTACATAAAACTAAAAGCTAATCATCTAGAGAAAAATAAAAGCTAATCAACTACAGAAAACTAAAAGCTAATCATCTACAGAAAACTAAAAGATAATCATCTACAGAAAACTAAAAGCTAATCATCTACAGAAAACTAAAAGATAATCATCTTCAAAAAACTAAAAGGTAATCACTCACAGAAAACTAAACGCTAATTAACTACAGAAAACTAAACGCTAATCATCTACAGAAAACTAAAAGATAATCATCTTCAAAAAACTAAAAGGTAATCACTCACAGAAAACTAAACGCTAATTAACTGCAGAAAACTAAAAGATAATCATCTACAGAAAACTAAAAGCTAATCATTTACAGAAAACTAAAAGCTAACCATCTACATAAAACTAAAAGCTAATCATCTACAGAAAAATAAAAGCTAATCAACTACAGAAAACTAAAAGCTAATCATCTACAGAAAACTAAAAGATAATCATCTACAGAAAACTAAAAGCTAACCATCTACAGAAAACTAAAAGATAATCATCTTCAAAAAACTAAAAGGTAATCACTCAAAGAAACCTAAACGCTAATTAACTACAGAAAACTAAGCGCTAATCATCTACAGAAAACTAAAATCTAATCATCTTCAAAAAACTAAAAGGTAATCACTCACAGAAAACTAAACGCTAATTAACTACAGAAAACTAAAAGCTAATCATCGACAGAAAACTAAAAGCTAATCCTCTATAGATGACTAAAAGATAATCATCTACAGAAAACTAAAAGCTAATCATCTACAGAAAACTAAAAGATAATCATCTACAGAAAACTAAAAGCTAATCATCTACAGAAAACTAAAAGATAATCATCTACAGAAAACTAAAAGCTAATCATCTACAGAAAACTAAAAGCTGACCATCTACATAAAACTAAAAGCTAATCATCTAGAGAAAAATAAAAGCTAATCAAATACAGAAAACTAAAAGCTAATCATCTACAGAAAACTAAAAGATAATCATCTACAGAAAACTAAAAGCTAATCATCTACAGAAAACTAAAAGATAATCATCTTCAAAAAACTAAAAGGTAATCACTCACAGAAAACTAAACGCTAATTAACTACAGAAAACTAAACGCTAATCATCTACAGAAAACTAAAAGATAATCATCTTCAAAAAACTAAAAGGTAATCACTCACAGAAAACTAAAAGCTAATTAACTACAGAAAACTAAAATCTATTCATCTTCAAAAAACTAAAAGGTAAGCACTCACCGAAAACTAAACGCTAATTAACTGCAGAAAACTAAACACTAATCATCTACAGAAAACTAAAAGATAATCATCTTCAAAAAACTAAAAGGTAATCACTCACAGAAAACTAAACGCTAATTAACTGCAGAAAACTAAAAGATAATCATCTACAGAAAACTAAAAGCTAATCATCTACAGAAAACTAAAAGCTAACCATCTACAGAAAACTAAAAGATAATCATCTACAGAAAACTAAAAGATAATCATCTTCAAAAAACTAAAAGGTAATCACTCAAAGAAACCTAAACGCTAATTAACTACAGAAAACTAAGCGCTAATCATCTGCAGAAAACTAAATTTAATCATCTTCAAAAAACTAAAAGGTAATCACTCACAGAAAACTAAACGCTAATTAACTACAGAAAACTAAAAGCTGATCATCGACAGAAAACTAAAAGCTAATCATCTATAGATGACTAAAAGATAATCATCTACAGAAAACTAAAAGATAATCATCTACAGAAAACTAAAAGATAATCATCTACAGAAAACTAAAAGCTAATCATCTACAGAAAACTAAAAGATAATCATCTACAGAAAACTAAAAGCTAATCATCTACATAAAACGAAAAGCTAACCATCTACATAAAACGAAAAGCTAATCATCTACATAAAAATAACAGCTAATCATCTACAGAAAACTAAAAGCTAATCATCTACAGAAAACTAAAAGATAATCATCTACAGAAAACAAAAAGGTAATCATCTACAGAAAACTAAACGCTAATCATCTACAGAAAAGTAAAATCTAATCATTTTTAAAAAACTAAAAGGTAATCACTCACAGAAAACTAAACGCTAATTAACTACAGAAAACTAAAAGATAATCATCTACAGAAAACTCAAAGCTAATCATCTACAGAAAACTAAAAGCTAACCATCTACATAAAACTAAAAGCTAATCATCTACAGAAATATAAAAGATAATCATCTGCTGAAAAATAAAAGATAATCATCTACAGAAAACTAAAAGCTAATCATCTACAGAAAACTAAAAGATAATCATCTACAGAAAACTAAAAGCTAATCATCTACAGAGAACTAAAAGCTAACCATCTACAAAAAACTAAAAGCTGACCATCTACATAAAACTAAAATCTAATCATCTAGAGAAAAATAAAAGCTAATCAAATACAGAAAACTAAAAGCTAATCATCTACAGAAAACTAAAAGATAATCATCTACAGAAAACTAAAAGCTAATCATCTACAGAAAACTAAAAGATAATCATCTTCAAAAAACTAAAAGGTAATCACTCACAGAAAACTAAACGCTAATTAACTACAGAAAACTAAACGCTAATCATCTACAGAAAACTAAAAGATAATCATCTTCAAAAAACTAAAAGGTAATCACTCACAGAAAACTAAAAGCTAATTAACTACAGAAAACTAAAATCTATTCATCTTCAAAAAACTAAAAGGTAAGCACTCACCGAAAACTAAACGCTAATTAACTACAGAAAACTAAACACTAATCATCTACAGAAAACTAAAAGATAATCATCTTCAAAAAACTAAAAGGTAATCACTCACAGAAAACTAAACGCTAATTAACTGCAGAAAACTAAAAGATAATCATCTACAGAAAACTAAAAGCTAATCATCTACAGAAAACTAAAAGCTAACCATCTACATAAAACTAAAAGCTAATCATCTACAGAAAAATAAAAGCTAATCAACTACAGAAAACTAAAAGCTAATCATCTACAGAAAACTAAAAGATAATCATCTACAGAAAACTAAAAGCTAATCATCTACAGAAAACTAAAAGATAATCATCTTCAAAAAACTAAAAGGTAATCACTCAAAGAAACCTAAACGCTAATTAACTACAGAAAACTAAGCGCTAATCATCTACAGAAAACTAAAATCTAATCATCTTCAAAAAACTAAAAGGTAATCACTCACAGAAAACTAAACGCTAATTAACTACAGAAAACTAAAAGCTGATCATCGACAGAAAACTAAAAGCTAATCATCTATAAATGACTAAAAGATAATCATCTACAGAAAACTAAAAGCTAATCATCTACAGAAAACTAAAAGATAATCATCTACAGAAAACTAAAAGCTAATCATCTACAGAAAACTAAAAGATAATCATCTACAGAAAACTAAAAGCTAATCATCTACAGAAAACTAAAAGCTAACCATCTACATAAAACTAAAAGCTAATCATCTACATAAAAATAACAGCTAATCATCTACAGAAAACTAAAAGCTAATCATCTACAGAAAACTAAAAGATAATCATCTACAGAAAACAAAAAGGTAATCATCTACAGAAAACTAAACGCTAATCATCTACAGAAAAGTCAAATCTAATCATTTTTAAAAAACTAAAAGGTAATCACTCACTGAAAACTAAACGCTAATTAACTACAGAAAACTAAAAGATAATCATCTACAAAAAACTTAAAGCTAATCATCTACAGAAAACTAAAAGCTAACCATCTACATAAAACTAAAAGCTAATCATCTACAGAAATATAAAAGATAATCATCTGCTGAAAAATAAAAGATAATCATCTACAGAAAACTAAAAGCTAATCATCTACAGAAAACTAAAAGCTAATCATCTACAGACAACTAAAAGATAATCATCAACAGAAAACTGAACGTTAATCATTTACAGAAAACTAAAAGATAATCATCTACAGAAAACTAAAAGATAATCATCTACAGAAAACTAAAAGCTAATCATCTACAGAAAACTAAAAGATAATCATCTACAGAAAACTAAAAGATAATCATCTACAGAAAACTAAAACGCTAATCATCTATAGAAAACTAAAAGATAATCATCTACAGAAAACTAAAAGATAATCATCTGCTGAAAACTAAAAGATAATCATCTACAGAAAACTAAAAGCTAATCATCTACAGAAAACTAAAAGATAATCATCTACAGAAAACTAAAAGATAATCATCTACAGAAAACTAAAACGCTAATCATCTATAGAAAACTAAAAGATAATCATCTACAGAAAACTAAAAGATAATCATCTGCTGAAAACTAAAAGATAATCATCTACAGAAAACTAAAAGTTAATCATCTGCAGAAAACTAAAAGCTAATCATCGACAGAAAACTAAAAGCTAATCATCTATAGATGACTAAAAGATAATCATCTACAGAAAACTAAAAGCTAATCATCTACAGAAAACTAAAAGATAATCATCTACAGAAAACTAAAAGCTAATCATCTACAGAAAACTAAAAGATAATCATCTACAGAAAACTAAAAGCTAATCATCTACAGAGAACTAAAAGCTAATCATCTACAGAAAACTAAAAGCTGACCATCTACATAAAACTAAAAGCTAATCATCTAGAGAAAAATAAAAGCTAATCAAATACAGAAAACTAAAAGCTAATCATCCACAGAAAACTAAAAGATAATCATCCACAGAAAACTAAAAGCTAATCATCTACAGAAAACTAAAAGATAATCATCTTCAAAAAACTGAAAGGTAATCACTCACAGAAAACTAAACGCTAATTAACTACAGAAAACTAAACGCTAATCATCTACAGAAAACTAAAAGATAATCATCTTCAAAAAACTAAAAGGTAATCACTCACAGAAAACAAAAAGCTAATTAACTACAGAAAACTAAAATCTATTCATCTTCAAAAAACTAAAAGGTAAGCACTCACCGAAAACTAAACGCTAATTAACTACAGAAAACTAAACACTAATCATCTACAGAAAACTAAAAGATAATCATCTTCAAAAAACTAAAAGGTAATCACTCACAGAAAACTAAACGCTAATTAACTGCAGAAAACTAAAAGATAATCATCTACAGAAAACTAAAAGCTAATCATCTACAGAAAACTAAAAGCTAACCATCTACATAAAACTAAAAGCTAATCATCTACAGAAAAATAAAAGCTAATCAACTACGGAAAACTAAAAGCTAATCATCTACAGAAAACTAAAAGATAATCATCTACAGAAAACTAAAAGCTAATCATCTACAGAAAACTAAAAGATAATCATCTTCAAAAAACTAAAAGGTAATCACTCAAAGAAACCTAAACGCTAATTAACTACAGAAAACTAAGCGCTAATCATCTACAGAAAACTAAAATCTAATCATCTTCAAAAAACTAAAAGGTAATCACTCACAGAAAACTAAACGCTAATTAACTACAGAAAACTAAAAGCTGATCATCGACAGAAAACTAAAAGCTAATCATCTATAGATGACTAAAAGATAATCATCTACAGAAAACTAAAAGCTAATCATCTACAGAAAACTAAAAGATAATCATCTACAGAAAACTAAAAGCTAATCATCTACAGAAAACTAAAAGATAATCATCTACAGAAAACTAAAAGCTAATCATCTACAGAAAACTAAAAGCTAACCATCTACATAAAACTAAAAGCTAATCATCTACATAAAAATAACAGCTAATCATCTACAGAGAACTAAAAGCTAATCATCTACAGAAAACAAAAAGGTAATCATCTACAGAAAACTAAACGCTAATCATCTACAGAAAAGTCAAATCTAATCATTTTTAAAAAACTAAAAGGTAATCACTCACTGAAAACTAAACGCTAATTAACTACAGAAAACTAAAAGATAATCATCTACAGAAAACTTAAAGCTAATCATCTACAGAAAACTAAAAGCTAACCATCTACATAAAACTAAAAGCTAATCATCTACAGAAATATAAAAGATAATCATCTGCTGAAAAATAAAAGATAATCATCTACAGAAAACTAAAAGCTAATAAGCTACAGAAAACTAAAAGCTAATCATCTACAGACAACTAAAAGATAATCATCAACAGAAAACTGAACGTTAATCATTTACAGAAAACTAAAAGATAATCATCTACAGAAAACTAAAAGATAATCATCTACAGAAAACTAAAAGCTAATCATCTACAGAAAACTAAAAGATAATCATCTACAGAAAACTAAAAGATAATCATCTACAGAAAACTAAAACGCTAATCATCTATAGAAAACTAAAAGATAATCATCTACAGAAAACTAAAAGGTAATCATCTGCTGAAAACTAAAAGATAATCATCTACAGAAAACTAAAAGCTAATCATCTACAGAAAACTAAAAGATAATCATCTACAGAAAACTAAAAGATAATCATCTACAGACAACTAAAACGCTAATCATCTATAGAAAACTAAAAGATAATCATCTACAGAAAACTAAAAGATAATCATCTGCTGAAAACTAAAAGATAATCATCTACAGAAAACTAAAAGCTAATCATCTGCAGAAAACTAAAATATAATCATCTACAGAAACTAAAAGCTAATCATCGACAGAAAACTAAAAAGCTAATCATCTGCAGAAAACTAAAAGGTAATCATCTAAAGAAAACTAAAAGCTGATCATCTACATAAAACTGAAAGCTAATTATTTGCAGAAAGCTAAAAGTTAATCATCCACAGAGAACTAAAAGCAAATCCTAGTTTATCAACGTTTGCCCTCGTTATTTGTCACAAGCAAATAGGTGTGGAAACAAGTTGAAAACCACAAAATCGTGTAAAACGAGAAAGTAATTTCTGACGTCATTTTTACGATTGGAGGTCAAGGCCAACTGAAAATGTCAAGGGCAATGCTGAAGTGTCACATAATATGGTAATTGTATCGTGCATGTTTTTTTACAATTCATGCCTTTGTAAACATATCTGGATCATTAGGTATTGGCCTACGCTAGCATGGAGGAGGCTTTTGTTAAGCCATTATACATGTATATATAAGCTATAAGTTTTTACTTATAGCTTTAGCTTGATGAGTAATGTTATTTCTTAATATGTTTGACACAACGAAGTATTTTTTGACAACTTTGAAAAAATTTCATGAATTCCAGATATACAACGTATATTTTAATCAAAGCGTTCATTTGTCCTGCTCACCAGGAATCTCTTCCCACGGAAAAGCTTCTCCATACTATTTCCGGTCACGTGTTTATGTCGCCGGTATGTAGTGACTGCGCATGCGTGCCCTGCGTTCTCTGCAGGGAATAAGACTGAAAGTGGGGAGAGACGATAACGCGATGCTGTTCTAAGGTTGGTCCACTATGTACTACGCTGGCCTAACATCAAAACAGAATTGAGTCAATGTGTTTCAGCATTGGCGGTTCGATATAATATATACACGTACGATTAGTGATGCAAGGCATGACATAGTGATAGCCCATTTGTTTTTTTCAGGGGAGAGATGTGTTTCTGATTCACGTTTCCCGATACAGATAACACCAGATCCAAAATGTCAATGGAAAGTACATCCCAGCAAACACAAGACAGTAAGCCAATGTTGATTTAATGTTGGGCAAACGTCGTATATAGACGGTTGTCCAATATTTTACCAACACAGTGTCTTGCGCTTGCTTATAAGTTACCACGTATATCAATCTCAGAAATTGTCTTGTTGCACATCCTATCAGTAGAATAGGCCCAATAACTTTATATAGATAAAGTTCTTGGAAGGCCCATATATTTTGGTGTCCAGGTGCTAAATGTTCTCCTGTGAGAAATGTTGGTCTTAGTACGCCCATATAATAATTATATATCTTGTTTTCAGGTTTAATTCTGTGTAAAACTATTGGTTCGACAAACCATTGGTGCAATAGTTTATTGTTCTGACAGGTCATTGGTCCGGCAAACTATTGTTCAGAAAAACTATTGGTCCAAGATGCCATTGGTTCGACTAACTATTTTTTGGTTCGACAGGCCATTGGTTCGACAAACTATTGGTCCGACAAGCCACTGGTCCGACAAACAATTAGTCGGATAGGCCATTGCTCCGCCAAACTATTGGTCTGACAGGCCATTGGTCAGAAAACTTTTTTGGGTCCGACACGCCATTACTCTTGTTGCTCTCGCCAAACTATTGTTCTGACAGACATTTAAGGAGTACAGTCGTTCTATTTTTTATTTCAGCCCACATAAAAACGTTAAAAATGACATAATTGCGAGAACGATTAAAAACATTAATGCGAAAACTATTTAGAGCATTTTTGCGAGAAGGATTGAAGACATTAATGCGAAAACGGTTGTGGTAGTGCAGTGGTTAGAGCTCGCGCCAATGATCCTGCGAAAACGCTTGAAAACATTAATGCGAGAAAGACTGAAGACATCAATGCGAGAGCAATCGAAGACAATAATGCAAGTACGATTGGAAACATTAATGCGAGAACGCATTAATTCGATAATGGGCGTCGGCATATACGTTATATGTTATTTCACTAGGGACTATTATTTTAAGGTTAGTGCCAGTTGTATTGTTTTAAGTATAGGGGACACTTCCCTTCGCCTGTGTTATTGACCGGGTGAGACCCAAAATAATCTGTCAGGGCTGCTTTGTCAATTGACTCTTTATTTGAGGTCTGGGAGATAAATACGGAATAATATGTGGAAATATCCATGTCGTGACTGGCAAGTGTTAGAAGAAGAAAGTATAAAGTATGTGACGTGTTTGACTATGTGTATCAATCTTGCAGAGGCTTTATTTTTATATTTACTTATATGCTTCTGAAACCAGAGGTCTATAGCTCTTAATATTGTGTTTTACGTGCACTAGAAAAAAATTAAACTTGTATATAATTTTTAGATTTCTACGCTTTCCAGAGTGTCTCTTTGCCACCATGTGAAATAACATATATCAGCTATATTATCACTGGTTTTGGTGCGAGAAACATATATGCCCCATGTACATAATTTATCATGATAGCACTGTTTGCTGTTTAACCGCCGGTGCCGCATATATTTGGGTTTTCATTTTTTATTAGCTCATTAAGTACCACATTTTAAATATGTTAAAGATAAAATCTGACATCAATAAGCAAGATTTGAAAAGAGTTGACCTCCACTTTGTCAAATCTGAATAATTTTCACTCACTTGAAGTTGTGGATCGCGTCAGCGGGACACAACTTCAAGTGGGTGAGAATTCAAATTGAATAATTTGGCGGTTAAAGGTTTACCTTTATTTAAAGTAACATATTTTAAATGCCATGTGCTTGTTTAAATATATAAATGGTAAGCCTGATTTTATTTTAAGTGTAGATATCATGTGGATTTACGTGTGATTGTCAGAAGTAACCATGCTAAACCCTGTTGTACATGTTGTGTATGGGCTTATACATGTATATTATATTTTTTTTTATGACAAATAAGTCAGTATTTAATTATGGTGATAATGTTACCTATCTATTAATGTTTTCAAGAGTACATAACATGGAAATGAGGTGATAGACTAATTTCAATAAAATTGTGTTAACAGAAGTGATAGATACTTATTTAAAAGATCAATATAATTGCACGCTGGGTTAATAATGAGCTTGCGTCATTACCACAACTTTGTGATGTGGGCCTGGCCTATGTCAATAACGAATTATCGGTCCGATTGCCTACAAACTTGACGTTCCCGAAACGTGGGAACTTCGAAACTTGAGAACTTCAGAGCGTGGACATTAGGAACACCTGAACGTGTTATTGGGTATCCCGTGTCTTAATTTTGTTTCAGGAAAGTAAGTTTTATGCGCGCAAGTACAGTAAACCTCCATGACCTCACGAGTATCTCACTGATCTAAGCAAGACTGACACCGCTGACTATAAAATAAATTAAACCACTTGACACATGCACAGTGTCACAAGGATTTGATGACTAATCATGATATAAGGTCGCCCAGAAACGACAATTTTGTATCAATTGCTCGCAGCCGTCCAGTGTGCAGGTGGCTAAAAAGCTGAGCTCTTGTTCCCACAAAGAGCATGGACAGAAGTCGTTTGTTGTGTCACAGAAATGAGCTCATTATCATATCATTGCACAATAATCAGTGTGGGTGGCATCATGGCGGACACGGATGGTAGCTTTAAGAAGGCGGTTCAATAATGCTGGCTTACATGCTGAAGGTCAATCAGAGCACAGGTCAAAGGTGTCAGTTCTGGCCCCTCACCTCTTGCGGCTGCTACCTCAAAGGCTGATCCTGGTTGATCAGGCTCCTAGACCCTTTATCTCCTGTCGCATTTATGTTATAGACTAGTGGAAATTTGAGATATTGTTCAGAAAAAGTAACCCACGGTAGGAACTCTGCCCATTTTGTTTTCTCAACATTTTTAACATTTTCGGTATGGCGAATCGAATGCGAAGTCGTGTCGAACCAAAAAATCCGCGAAACTCGTTTATTTCGAAGAATAAAATATGACGTCATAATGTATATTTTGTGTACTTTTGAAAATAATATTATCATGAATTGATGTGAGGAAAGGGGTGAAATTGTATTTGAACCAATGGCCAGCACTTCGAATAAGTCGGTCAGTAGGCTATCCAACCCATGTACACATGGTGGCATCGGCTGGTGATGAGCTTTACGGGGGGCTACCCCAAGGTCATGGTCAGGTCATCTCAAGGTCACAGCAAGGTCAAATCAGCTCAAAACGGTTGAAAATACCTTTGTTTTTATTTTTTGCTAAAATGATATTCACTTGAGATGTCGATGATGGCTCGAAGCATTCCTGGACTCAAGCACGGACCTATGCCAAAACACCCCAAGAGGTTACAGGGGTGATGTAAGGGTTGGAGGTTTTTTTACTCCCCGTGAAATCACCCTCGTGTCACCCGTGTCTGATATGGCAGAAATGGACCAAATAACACACTGGTGTTATGTTTCGACCAATGGCCAGTATACATTAATTGCATCTGCTGGAGTTCAACCCAAGTACACAAGTTAAAATGAGTTGGGGTTGGATTTCACAGGGGTGCAACCCAAGGTCATGATAAGGTCATCTCAAGGTCACAGCAATGTCAAATCAGCTCAAAACGAGTGAAAAAAGCTTGTTTTTTGTTGCTTTTGCTACAAGTATGTTCCCTTGGGATGTCTATGATGGCTTGAAGCATACCTAGACCACAACACTGACTAATACCAAGAAACCCCCAAAAGGTAGCAGATATTTAAAGAGTTAGTATGGTTATACCCCATCAAATCACCCTTGTTTCAGCCCTGTCTCATATGGCAGAAAGGGACGAAATATAACACACTGATTTTATGTTTTACCGATGGCCATGGTGACATGGGTGGGGGTCGGGCTCTATAGGTGAGTTACCACAAGGTCACGGCCAGTTCATCTGAAGGTCACAGCAAGGTCAAATCAGCTCAACGGTGAAATTAGCTTGTTTTTGTTGCTTTAGCGACACTTATGTTCATTTCAAATGTCGGTGATGGTGAAACCCGCCTTGACACCGTGTCTATACCACGTACACCACAAGAGATTACATGGGTACACTTCTGTTGATAAAGCTAAACTAATAAGGGTTTAGCCTTATCAACTCACCCTTAGGCCTATATCACCCCTTTCTGATATAGAAAAATAGACAAAATAACAAAGAGATTGTTATGTTTTGATCAATGGCCAGAAGGCCTACTTTAAATACATTACACTCGTGTCACCACTTCAGACACTGGTATCCCCCCCCCCCCACCCCACTTATTTTCGCTTACTTGACCTTAAAATCGACCTTTTGGCCTTGAAATTGACCATCCGTCTTTAAGGATGACAACAAATCACAAAAATGGTACCAGAAATGCATTTTGCAGTCAAAATTACACAAAAATGAGGTATTACAGCTGCTTTTACCTTTATTTGTTGAAAAATCATATTTGACCTTGAAATTGAACTTTGACCTTGAATTTACCCCATAGTGCAAAGGGGTCAAGAATGACAAGATGTCGTCCGGCAAATTCTGAATACTTATATCCTCAGCATCAATAATCAACAATACAAAAACGTTACACCCCAAAATGAGGTCCAGTGCTAGTTCTGCCAAACTGAGAGATTTAATCTATTAATTATCTGATTAAGAAGTCATAATTTAAATCGCGAAATAGAACGTTTTAGAGGAAGAAATCGGCTTGACACGACTTCGCATTCGATTCCCCATACCCGAAAATGGTTAAAAGTGGTGGAAAAACTAAATGGGCAGACTTCCTACTCTGGGTCAATATTTTGCTCCACATTACCAGGTGATAAAATTTGATACCAGAACTCGTGCTTAATCTCGCTTCAGGCCTGCGCTCCTCTGGTAAGTTGTGTCCTGCAAGAATTTGCATGCTGTAGATGGTATTCACCCGCACCATGCACTATTCCCTGATTTAATTAGTCACACTCTAATTATATAAATGCTGCTTGAAGCTGTGTCTTTGCTACCGCGACCCACAACTTCAAGTGGGTAAACATCACTTACATTGTAGGAGTTCGAATCAAAATATATGTCAATTTAGCAAATTTAATACTTAATTCTCCTTCAAATTGTCAAGTTTGAAGGAGAATTAAAAGGCCGAAAGTGGCTATAGACGTGATTAGCACTTTAACGTGTAAGGGTTAACCCTTTGCCGAACGAACTTTTTTAAGAAAATAACTCATAGCCCGCCCCCCCCCCCCCCCACGTATCATCTGTTGCGCCCCTAATGTAAAAAAAAATAAAAAACATTAACACATTTCTATCACATTTCTGGCATGTCCTCTCTTAAATGTGTCGTAACTTGGAAGCATTGTCTCTATTACAAATGATTAAAGACAACATATTGAAGACACCACTAAATACCAGGCTATGGATTTGGCTCGTGTTTTGAATGAATTAAAAAATTCCCATGGCATGTTTACCAATAATATTTGTATCTACATTTCATAAGATACCATGGTGTACGGTTTTAGTCAGAAGGCCCGCTAGTCAGAAGGTCCGTTGATCAGAAGGCCCGTTAGTCAGAAGGTCCGCTAGTCCGAAAATCAGTAAGGATGATTAGTCAGAAGATCCGATTGTCAGAAGGCCCGCTAGTCATAAAATAAGTAGGCCTAAGGATTATTAGTCAGAAAGTCCGTTTGCCAGAAAGCCCGTGACGGTTGGTCAGAAAGTCAGATAATTAACTCATATGTGTTATCTTATTTGTGGACAACCCTATGACCAATTATTTTTCTTCATTTATTTACTTGTGCCGGTAACAACGTCTAGCACTTTCATAAGGGCTTCATTAATAATATGCTACTCATTATTTTTATTAACCTGATGTAATTGCTGACGTAATTTCCAGCTTTCAATGAATAACAAATACTAATATTAATTGGATCAAGATTAGTGGTTATTGTCAATCTGTCTGTAAATAACAGTCAATTTTCTGCTTAGAGCCAGTGCAGCCGTAGGCTACACATAAGAACACGATGATATAATAATAATAATAATAATTGCATATCTTAGGCAGCAATGTAGGCCTACACTCCATGTCTTTGAATAGTTTGTAACAAAATACTGTTTCAAACGCAAGTACATGAATTTTGACACTTGCTGAGAACAATGCGTCGATATAACAAGATACTGATAGCAGATTATAATGAGATTTAAATTCTGCACTGGTCTTAATTAGACGGTATTAATATATATACTATAATAAAAAAGGCATATGTTGTCTTTAGGTAAGCTATCATTTTTTTTCGAACTAATGGTACTTCGGACTAAAGGTACTAAGGACTAAAGGATCACCTTTAACCTGAATCGAAGGCGACTTTTATCTACTAGGTTCAGGTTTACGGGTAATTCGGACAAATAATGGGACTTCGTAAAAGAGGGCCGACCCCGTTACATGAGTTGGAGGTAAATTAATAACAATGTAGATTTATTTGATGATAAAACTACAGTGGCCCATTGAGGTCACTCAACTCCATTTAGTCCTGTTGCTACTCAACTCATGTTATACTACACGCAAATTTCGTGTTACTCAACTCAATTTTCTTGTTACCCACCCCAATTTTCTTGTTACTCATCTCAAATTTCTTGTATCTCAACACAATTTTTTCAGTAACTACAAGTTTTCTTGTAACTTAACTCAAGTTTCCTTGTAACTCAACTCAAGTTTTCTTGTAACTCAACTCTAATTTTCTAATACCTCAAGTTTCTTTATACGTTTTCTTGTAACTCGACTGAAGTAACTCAACACAAGTTTCTTATAACTCAACACATATTTTTTAGTAACTCAACTGAAGTTTTCTTGTAATTCAACTCAAGTTACTTGTAACTCAACACATATTTTCATGTAACTCAACTGATGTTTTCTTGTGACTCAACTCAAGTTTATAGGCCTACCATGGATTGTCGGACCAATGGTGTGTCGGACCAATGGTGTGTCGGACCAATGGTGTGTCGGACCAATGGTGTGTCGGACCAATGGTGTGTCGGACCAATGGTGTGTCGGACCAATGGTGTGTCGGACCAATGACATGTAACCCACGAGTTATCTCGGGCTCCGTCCTGTACCGTCGAAGTAGCTTGCCCGAGATATCTCGGGCTCCGTGGCTTTGTGTACTCGACGCAGACGCACACGCACACGCAGACGCAGACTCAGACGCATACAATCTGGGCTTTGTGTACTTGATGCAGAATGTTGATTTAATGCTGGGCCAGCGTCGTAAATGGTGGGCTAAGATTAAAACAACATTGTGGTGGGGATAGCATCGGACCCGGCGAAAGCGGGATGTGCGTCATTATAGGCCTACTAGTATAGGCCTAGCATTTAGTCTGTAGACCTGTTTACGGCAAGTGACTCTCGTTGTTTGAATACTATGTCGATCTTTAAAGGAAAGGACTGTTCAAGGAGTTCTCACATCCGTAATTTTTGAAGCAGACCTCCTGTTGGACCAATGGTTTTATTTTCATTTTGACCAAATGTTTTTTTTAACTTTGGTCACCGTCTACGATAGGCTACTGGACCAACATTAAAACAACAAACATATGGAAGCACGAGTTTATGCTACCTTATTTAGATTCCGTAGGCCTATATATTATGCCAGCATCGCATCGCAGATGGTGGACCAACATTGAGTCGTCATAGGATAAATATCTCGCATTCTTGACAACAACATTGCGGTCTGATCGAGCTTGAGTTTCTCCTTTATCAATGTTTAGCCCCCCCCCCCCCTCCCTATCACTTTAACTTTCATGTAAAATATTAGAGTGATCTTATATAGCAGACATTTAGCATGCTTAGCCAGGCCTAGATATATAGGCCTATTCTGATATTGGCTGCCATCTGCGGCAGTGATGTCGATAGGTGTTCTAATTTTTTTTTCAGAATTTTGGAGCTTTAAGTTGCCGGAACAAACTGTTATGAATGAAAACAAGATTTTCAGCAATGACCACCAAGTCCGAAAAATAAAAATAAATGTTCAAGGGTGAACAAATTGCACCAGGTAGTTTTACAATCTGGACATAACAATTATCCCTCTGGAGCAAAAAAACATAATACTATTTTAATTCAGCTAAATATGGTGGCCTGGCAAACCGACCGAGGAACTTTATCATGGTTATCAGAACGTGGGAACTATAGAACATGGGAACGTTCGTCTGCGTCTGATTGTGCGTCAGATTGTGCGTCTGAGTGTGCTTCTGCGTCGAGTACACAAAGCCGGCTCCGTCTGGAATGAGTTGAAAAATTTAAAATGTGGTACTTAATGTGCTAATAAAAATGAAAACCCGAATATATGCGGCACCGGCGGTTAAAGGGTTAAAATAGGGATGTGAATACGAATGACCTGGGTCCGTATTCTCGTACAAGTTACGATATATCGTAGACTTCTAATTGGTCGAGATGACCATCTCGACCAATCAGAAGCCTACGATATATCGTAACTTGTACGAGAATACGGCCCCTGGTTTCATACAATATTCAAGCATAAGTTCTCATATGAAAGCTCACAACTTGTAGTGTGGCGGATTACATCGTTTTCTGTTGGGGCAATTTATGCCACGCTGGGCCAACAATAATCTGAAAATGGCTGAAAGTCGCGCGTTTGCTGAGGAGTCGTTAGCTAAATGTTTTTTTCAAGACGAGCGGTAAATCCAAAATGGCTGCTCCCACGAGGATCTGAAGCTATTTTTCTGTCTCACATAGGCCTACTTTGTCTCCACCCAACAAAACAAAATGGTTTTATCAACGTATTTTTGTTCGCAGTTTGTTACAAACTGGATAACTTGGCTTGCCGCTTGTGAAAAAACTCATTTACGTTCCATGTTAAAAAGAAAGATATAATTATATACGAGAAGTTTAATGAAAAGTAAAAGAGTTTTTTGACAAAGTACGAGTCGTAATAGCTTGAATAATAAAAAGTGGCCCATTTTATCAACGAGATTTCCGCACTTTGTTTTCTCAAAAAATTGAATACCTATGTTATGGGTTTACGGCCATTCTAAATGTTTAATTCTTTCAGTGCCGGTATCGACTTCAGACCACAGAATCTGACGTGTAAACTAGGTCCCCGCACTGAAACTGGGTCAACGTCTCGCGTTTGTCGGGCAGACCAGACCTTGCCTGCTTGCTGTGCTCCCCATGTTGTCTGGGACCTTCGGAGTCCTGGACCCCGTTGTACTGTCATATTTTCCTCTGCCTTTGGTACGAGCTCGTTTCACAACTATTGTAGGATTCGGTTAGAGCCCTCACTGGCTGCCTATAGCAGGGGCCTACATGTCAAAGATGGATATGCAATGAATATCATCGAACGAACTTTTTTGTATAATCGTAAGTGGCAGGATTTGGCACACAAGGATTTTGAATGCGATGGTAACCTTTATCCCGCTAAGTTAATTTATTTAAATCTTGACCCACCTGAGATTGTGTCTCGCTACCTCTATCCACAATCTCAAATGGTTTGAAATTACCCATATTTGTTTAATTTCAGACCAAAAAATTACAAATCTTGATGTTTAAACGGTCATTTCATTTAACAGTCATTAACATTAATTTATGCAACGTCGGTCCGAAGTCTTCAACGTTGGCCCAACATTGTATAGTGTTTTCACAAATGTTTTGTGTTTACAAGAAAACGCGTGTCTGGCGCTAGTGTTGACAGACGCCCCCCCCCCCCCTTTCCATGTGAAGCAAAATATTCCAAATAGTCCAGTCATCGAAGGCCAAAATCATACGAAGTTTCAAAAAAACTACTTCAAAAGGTTTTTTACTTTATTATTTGGATGAAAGCTGCGTAATCAACGAATCTATTACTTTACTATCTGCAGGCGAAAACTGTGTAGCCAACGAATCTACTACTGGCGAGCCATCGAATCCATTACATTACTCTATCTCGGAGCGAAAGCTGTGCAGCCAACGAATCTATTACTTTGCTATCTCTGGATTACTATAATTATTGGGCGAAAGCTGCGCAGCCAACGAACCCATTACTTTATTATATTTGGGTGAAGGCTGCGTAGCCAACAAATCTACTACTTTACTATCTGTATATGAAAGCTGCGTAGCCAACGAATCTCTAAATTTACTATCCCTGGGCGAAAGCTGCGCAGCCGATGAATCTATTACTTAACAATATCTGGATGCAAAGCGCGAAGCCATCGAATTCATTACATTATTCTATCTCTGAGCGAAAGCTGTGCAGCCAACAAATCTATTACTTTGCTATCTCTGGATGAAAAGTGCGTAGCCATCGAATCTATTACTCAACTATATCATTTTAAACATGTAAAAGTAGACGTATTTCTCTTTTGAAGCTCGCAATTGCGCCGGTAATGCCAACTGGAAATTAATTAAATGAAAACGTCATGGTGTAGGCCTACAAATGCCAACTTCAAGCTTCTGAGAAAAATAAGTAGGTTTTGCAGAATAGAGGCAAATCCCTTTATATATCTTGCTGATTGAAAACACGATTCACATTTAAAATGCACTAATTAAAGTGCTAATAATACTTCAATTGCATACAAACGGGTTCAATCTAATTCTCAAATGTGGCAATATTCCAGAAGAATGGATATGGAATATTTGCATTTAAAGTGGTAATTGATTTATTTTTGCACGCTAAGAAAAGATTATATGTGTGTTTAATAGATTATGTAAAGGCATTTGATAGTGTAAGTAGAGTGTTGATGTAGCATACACTTCTTGTATGTCAAGTTAATGGTAAAATGGTAATAAATAACCTATATTTAAATGCAAAATTATGTGTTTCAAATAATGAATCAGTATCCACATTATTCCTATGTCAAGTAGGGGATAAACAAGGGAAAATATTTTCCCGTTGTTATTTTTAATATAATTATAGCTCTCTGATCTCAAGATAATTTTATCATTGAAGTGTGACGTTTTAAATTATATCCAGAACCTGGCAACGGAAGTTGTTGATGCTTTTAAGCTTATTAGTGTACGCTGATGACACAGTGATTTAGCAGAAACCTCTTTCGACCTGATAATATCACTTAACAGGATGGCAGAATATTATGAAAACTGGTCTATAACGACAATGATTATTCCTGTACTTTTATATGGCAGTGAAATCTGGTGTACATTTTAGAACAACTCCATTTACAATTTTGTAAAATTATTTTATGCTTGAAAAAACGTGTAATGTTATTGTATATGTGAAATTATAAAGATACCCGTTATTAATAGCAGCAAAAATGGGAATTCTCTGTGGTTGATGTACAAAAAAGAACTTTATTTGAATGTGGTTTCCAAGTATTTTGGGGTCAACAAAACATGCCGGGGAATTTTAATTATGTTAAATCTTCATTTATATTGAGCTTGCGGCTACAGGAACATTGTTTCAGTTATGGTCTGCTGATATTCTTAATAAAAGCAAGTGCTTTAGTCTACAGAATGTATAAGGTGAATTTAACCTTCGAAAATTACCTTATTATACTTTTTGTTGGCTTTCTCTACATTCAGAAGTCAAAATAACAACTTGCCTGTGGAAAGTAGTGATTGAGAAAATGTTCCTAGAATACTCCGTATAATTATGTCCATATTGTAACGATGAAAGTATATGAGATTAATTTATCTACATACTGCAATGTAAACACTTTTCAGTTTTGTAAAGTAAAGCCATTGCATCTGAAGTGCCGTTTATTTATAAAACCATCAAGGCTTACTTTACAAAACAAATTATGAATCCTTTTACAAATAATTATATATCTGGAGTAGATATATAAATTTATAAATGTAATTATCAAAAATGCTCAATAAATCTATGTATGATGATTTTCATAGCGTATATATGATATGCATTGAAATGTTAGAAGCTGTTGCATTAATGTATACCGGTATGTATATCTTCGGGACATTAGGCCTACTGACAAGAAATTACGCATATTCTTTTTGAACCAACGTAATGAATTTGTCTTGTCTTGTGTTGATAATAACAGAAATAGTTTAAAATAGCTAAAAGACTTACATAGCTCCAGTCATTATGTGCTGCCTTTTCTCTTCAATATATTCAATATGATTGGTTTAGCACATAACTGATTCCTAGGCCATACTTTGAGCATATGATTGACGTAGCACATTGGCGCATGGAGCCAACAACAGCAGCACCAGCCCACAGCCACTGCGGCAACAACAACAACCGCAGCAACAGCAGCAGCATCAGTAACAGCAGCGGCAGTAAAAGCAGAAACAAATAGCAGCAGCAACATGAGCAATACCAATAAAAAAATGAATAGTAGAAGCAACAGCAGCAACAGCAACAGCAGTGAAAGTAACAGCTATAGTGCCATTGATTTTCATTATCAGGTCGGGGTATAGTAGGGTGCATACCTTTATTTAGCAACGTTATTAAATTTAATAACGTTGGTAAATTTAACATCGCGGGCGCATGCTGTCACCAGCGCCAGACGTGCCGATAAGGAGAGATTGTTCCGGGTCACAGAATGCGCAGGCGTTGTTTTAACAACGTTTATAAAGCCCTGACCATTACAAAATAGCGTTGTCAGTCAGCCAGTTCTAAGATCGTTATGAAATGGATCAATTAAACATTTAAATATGTGGAATGAGTAATTAGTCATTAGTTTGATGTACAAATCTGACTAAAATATATAATGAAAAAATCCACAAAAAATGAATTTGCTGACTCGACCCCAGGGCCACGCCATCTAGCTTACTGCAAAAAGTAATGATTTGCTGAAAATACCATGTTGACCAATAGTAAGACTGATAACAGGCGGCTATTTTCATCGTGGGATTTAGATATCTGTCGTCTGATTATTCAGAATTTAACCAGTTATTTGGCTAAGCCATGAAGAAGGGGTCCCTTCTTTTATTTTCGCACTTTAACAGCAAAATATAGGCTATTATCTGATTATAGCGTTATTAATACTGTAAGGTTAGATTTATCATCAAAGCAATTTATAATATTGGACCACACTTTCTTCTCCACATAATAAATAGCTCCGTAATGACGTTATCCGAGGTTAAAGTTAACTACTTTGTTAATTTTAACAACGTCAATAAATTCAATAACGTTGCTAAATAAAGGTGTGCGCCCAGACCTGATTATTAGTATAGCAGCGGCAGCGGCGACACCAAGCAAGCAAACTCTTTGTTTTTTCTCCTATACATAATTTAAAAATTAATCCATATATTATGGACGAGTCAGTTAATGGTAGTCTCGACATGTTCCATTCAGCCAATGATGAATAATGCTATTTTTTTTTCAAACAATGTCAAATTAACTATATACTACGGAAGTTGTACAATAGCAGTTGTAGGAAATGTCATCTCTGAATTCCAGTTGCGTGTAAAATTAATGGCTCATTCGTATTCGTGAGAGTTGCTGATTGGCAGCGCTACATAGCGTGGCGTGAAATATTGTCATTTCTTCGGGAAGATGTCAAAAACTAATCCATTTGTCAGTTTGTGGAAGGTATGAGCGACAAAAAAACAAATAGCAGTGTCGTAGACAGGGTTAAATTAACAAGCTGAAATATTGGTGATTACCGGGAAGCAATTTGTCCAGTCACACTGGTGAACTCAGCCAGTGACATCACCTATCGGGACCATTATCTATATAGTCCAGTCAGACGACTGTCATTTGACAAAGTGAGTCTGGCTCTTGCATGAAAGTTAACCCTTTTTGCTCCCTTGTCGCACTGATGCACAACGACACATATTTTGAATTTAATTCATTCAGTGAATCATATTATAACCCATCACAATAATTATTTTCTGAGTTATCCTTTGATAAATTATGCTCGGGTATTTTTTAAATCACGCCAGGGCGCATCTCTCGATCTCGATATGCACGTTTCAAAGAAATAAAATGTCTCTTCCAGCCCACTCGTGAAGATTTGATAATTGTGTGTGGCCTGCTTGACCGAGAGGTGGCGTGCTTCGGCTTAATGCGCGGGACTTCAATTTCGAATACTGCGTCACGAGATCTAATACATCCTCGGGAATTGAGGTTACTCAAGTCTCCTAAAATCTTGATAAATATATATAATAATAAATAAAGTAATTTATATATATTACAAAATTGTGTCATATCTCATATCTCACTTTATCCACGCAAATTATTACATATTAAAATTCAGCCCAACACAACAAATGTCAATTAATAGTGATAATAATTAATAATTTACATTATATCTATTTTAAGAAATATCACACATAATTTAATTATGTCTTCTGGATCCGCTATTGAAATCGACATTTAAATATACCATAGTAAGTATATTTTATTATGAATGCTGATAAATTATTGTTTTTTTGCAACACGGGAAAGAAAACGTGTGAATCGTCCATCTGGTTCAATTCATAAGCTATTTTAAATCGTAGAAGCGGCCTTCTAACTTAAAAATATAATATGGTATCATCTTTACTATTCCAATATCTGATAGACTATGTAAGTGCAAAACACACGGACATGCGGTACCCGAGGGGCGAGCAAAATGTGCTACGTTTTTAAAACGGTAGTGGGGCGGCAACAAAAAACACACTGCACGCGAGCGGCCCGCAATACACACCAAAAATCATGCAGATTCTAGGATTTCCATGCAGACCTTGAGAAAACTCTCCACGGGAGTCAGCATATGACGTCATTTTCACGTGATAAGCATGCGGCAATCAGTTGATCCGGCGGCGATCAGGCGCGGCCACTCATATGCCGTGTAGATATACATCGAACTGACCAATTATATTGCTTAAATACGCCGCTGGCATCAGGGATTAGGTCACTGTGACAGTTGCAATGTTAAAAAGAAGCTCAATTCAGCTCTATTGACTTTTATAGAGTCATATCCTGGGGGACGATAGATGGCCAGTGGAGAGGCTTTACGATGACGCAGGGATCAACCACGGCATGTCTAAAAGAAAATGCATAAAAATAGCATAACACATCACATAAAGAACCTCACCAGCATTTTATTATACTACGGAACCCAGAAAACACAAAGCATGTGTATAACATTCGGCCCAACGTCTTCGATGTTGGTCAAACATTGCATGCATTTTATAGGCCCTACAAATGTTTTGTATTTGCTGGGTTCCGTAGAGTATTATTTGAAATTATTAAAGAAGTGGGTTATTCGATACAATCTCGTAATTTACATACACTTTAAGATGTGACTTGCTACCGCATTTTTTTTATCTCAAAGTAAATGAAAATGACCCTAAATACAGGGGGTCAATGATACAAAGTGTGTTAGTCTGCATTCAGTTTTACACGTATAAATGACAAAGTAGCTTTCAACGCCGTCTCTCCGCTGTCAGACGGCTGGCGTCGAAAACTGTAGGTTTTATGTCTCCGTGTCTCCAAATATTTATCTGCACAGCTTATTTTCACTGTCAAACGTGACAAGGTGATCCAACATAATCTCATTGAGGGATTGCCATTGTTCAAGCTAACTTTGGGTTTATTTATTAACCCTTTAAGCCCTCACGATGCATTAAAGCATCATTTTACATCTCTGAAAACAGACCTAATTTTCCTACAACAAAGGGTTTTTAAACGAAAATTTCCATGAAACTAGCTTACCAATATATGGCAATTGTCTTTAATTTTTAAACCACATCAAATCATCTTCATCTACTACAAGTCGAGAACTGCGACAGCAATTCGCGACTTGTAGTGGATGAAGATGACAATGGTAAATTCAGGCCTGAAAGGGTTAAAGTAGGCCTATGCCGAGAATAGCCTATAGATATGAAATTCAACCATAGCCTAAATAAAATCACAAATGATTTTTGGGAAGGTATATTTTGTTTTCTCTTCGCTTCACAAATATTTGACAAAAATATAACAACGAAAATTTAATATATTTGTATCAGTTGTTATCTCTAGTAAAAGAGCGCCTAACTGGTAAATATGCTGCATGACATAACGGGGGATCAATATTCTAGATCTTATCAGAAACAATTTCTAGGAACGTACAATAAATTTAAAAATTACATTTTGTGTGCAGCCTTACCTTATGTATGTGGAAGGAAACCGCGTAATTACAGCCATAGCCAGATATATAACTTACTCAAGAGAAAATAGTCTTGATATAAAAGCACACTTTTTAAAACTAATTGATGCCAGTAAATATTTTCATGACAATACTTGAATCCTTTGAATCAAATCGGGACGGGGTTCTCGTGTAGTGGTTTAGCGCTGCGCCTCTCACGTCGGAGCTCGTGGAAGTCCAAGCACTCTTTTTAAAAGAGACATATCACAATTGGACCACAAAGCGCAATGCAATGTACCACAACACATAATGCAATGCACCACATAGCACAATGCAATGCAGGCTTACCACAAAGCGCAATGTTATATAGCCTACCACAACGCACATGTATCACCATAAAGCACAATGAAATGTACCACAAAGCACAATAAAATTTACCACAAAACACAATGCAATGTACCACAAAGCACAATCCAATGTACCACAACGCACAATGCAATGTAACACGACGCACAATGCCATGTACCACAAAGCACAATGCAATTCACTACAAAGCACAATGCAATGTACCACAACGCACAAAGTAATGTCTTTTAACGGACAAAGCAATGTACCACAAAGCACAATGCAATTCGCAACAAAGCACAATGCAATGCACTACAAAGCACTATACAATGTACCGCAACGCACAATGTAATGTACCTCAACGCACAATGCAATGTACCACAAAGCACAATTAAGTGTTGACACTGATCGAATTCCACACTGGAGGGCGGCAGATGTGTAGAATGTGCTCACTGATTCACCATGGACTGTTTTACAATATGCCCGGCACGACAGTCATGTGGCATAACCACCACACCTGTTTACAATATGCCAGGCTTTATCACATCTCTATCAGCTACATCCCAGCAAACACGAGACATTGGCCCAATGCTGCTGTAATGTTGGGCCAGCGTCGTAGATAATGGCTCAACATTCCGGCCACGTGCTCGTACTTTGCAATGCAAATTAGAAATAGACCGGCTTCGGATGGAGCAAGGTGCCACCTGGAATGGACATTAATGACATAATGTTTTTTTGAATCCTTATGATGTGTGCGAACATAAAAATTCAGGTAAACGGGCACCTCCAGCTGCGTTCGGCTAAAATAGGCCAATATTATTCAAAAGACAAACAGCAGCAACTGCCATTTGAAAATAAGCCGTTACTGTTGTTTTTTAGTTAAATTATGAAGTATACAGCCAGGATATATTTTAGACCCTTTGTTATTTTTTATGTCCACAGATGATTTAACAAAATGGCTCCTGTTGGTTATACACCTATTTTGTTACGTGGTTATACCGGATTGCTGAAATGCTGAGAACAGACTTTTATTGTAGTATTAGCTTAATCCGTAATAACAAATTCTTTGTAAGCATTAAAGTTGTACCCCCCAAAAAAACCGGTACGTGGACGATCGATTGCGCAATGAATTATTAGGTCATTGTTTGATCTAAGATTTGTATTTTATATTGACATATTTATGTCTCATTGGAATAATGCCCTAACATGGGGATTTAAACGCCAGCCTTTATAGATAAATGCATCATTTGAATAGGGTTACCGTCACATTTTTTATGAATTTATTTATCTCAGCGAACACTGTCTACCAGCATACAAAAACACAGATTCTGCTGTGCAGTCCATCTCTATGACACAATCCCAGAAAACACAATACATTTGTATAACATTTGTACAACGTTGGACCAACGTCGAAGACGTTGGGCCGACTTTGTACAAATGTTATTCAGATGTCTTGTGTTTGCTTGGAAACCATGTGGTTACGTCAAACACGTCCTATTGTTCATGTGGTCCACCGTCTGCGACGCTGGCCCATATTATGGGTTGCATAATATTATGAAAATTGTTTTTTTGTTGAGCTACCAATCCACATTGAACTGACACGTACATGTACCACATGAATAACAACCAACAAACAAACACATTTCGCTGGCCATTCAAATGGGTGTTACATTCTGTCCCCTGTTGAATTGAAATGAAATGAAAATGAAATGAATCGGGCTTTAGGCCACCTTTGTGCACATATAGGCTAAACTGGGCCAGGAGAACCTCGTGAGGATGGTGAGATGATTGAGATGACACTGTCCTCCAGACACAGGATTTGAAATTCGAACCCTGGCGGTCTGAGGCCGAGCACGCTACCTCTCGGTCACAGAGGCTCCCCACAATACTGATTCCTTGTTGAATTGAAACAACCCTGTTAACCAATCATTTTATCTCAGCAAGTAAGCGGAGTATTGGACACCACCCCAGTAAAAATTGAGTGGCAAATACCCGTGGTTATTTGATAATTTAGGGCGATGTTTAGGCCCTAATATTTTTTGAAAGTAACTCTCTGACCCCCCCCCCCCCCCTCCCTCTGGATCCACCACTAATGATTGCTTTCGTGAGTTTTCTAGTTGCTTGTGCAGTTTTGATATATAGTCTGCGGGATGATTTCCAAAAAGGGCTTAAAATAGAATCTGGTCGAACTCCACTCATAATTAGTTTTCTTGGTACCAAAACAAAGATAAGGGGGTACCTTTGTCAAAATTAATCAAAAAGGGTAAGCCGGGGTAAAATGTTCCGCCATTACCGAATTTTATATTTTGTATCATTGTTTGACCAATATTACAGATATCTCGGTACATGAGGTGTCTATACCCAGGTTTTGATGGCTAAATAACACCATAAAGCCAGTTATAGGCGGGTAGCTTTGACAGAATTGCCCAAAAGAGCAAACCGGGACAAAATGTCCCGTTATTACCGACAATTATATGTTGTGTCATATCTCGGCCAATATGACGGATATCTTCACACATGAAGTGTCTATACCCATGTTTTAATGGCCAAATATAAGTTTAAAACAAGTTTTAAATTGATCAGGTGACTCCTTGCTGCCATTACCTGATGTTCCGTGTTTTTTTTATTGTCAATCATTTAGTCGCAGCCGCCGTTTTGTTGATCTGATTCCATTATACCGTCTTCTAGTTAATAGTTTGATAGGTAGCAGATCTTCTAAGATATTGCAGTATGTATGATACAATATTATGTTGAACAACACCAGATTGGTATTGTTGTTCGGTGTATGTCCGCTTATTCATGTATTCACTTCAATTAGAATAATGGAATCATATGGGATAATAACTTAATGATGTGGCATTATAATGTCAAAATAAATATTTCAACTGCAGTATGTGACATCATAATGTCAAGATAATGCATCATCATGTGAGAATATGTTAGTTTAATATCAAAATATTATAGTGTCCAGTTATATCCTTATAATGCCAGGATGCTCTGGGGTTTTTGATCGTCTAACATTTCCCATCCTCAGTCAGCAGCCGCCGTTTAGTTGACCTGATTCCATTATAACGTGTTCCATGGTATTTTTTTTTATAGGTGGCAGATGTTCTAATGCAGTGTAATGAATATGATAATAATATTTTGTCGACAACCGGTTGGTATTGTTGTCTAGTGTATTATTCACTTCAATATACTTGGTGATTTCTCCCTGAAGTGTGGTCTCGCACAATCAATTGCTTCAAATACTTTATGAAACACGAAGATAAATGGACATTATAGACTAACATGATATGTTATGACGTCCTAATATAAAAGAGGTAGGTAAACCACACATACACTCAAATGCAGATGTGGTTGATGTAAGCTTGTCCACTTCATTTGTTTTACTTTTTTTTGTGACAATTGGTCTATGGTTCAGCATGTATATTTTTATATAGCTGAATCATGTAGATTCAGATTGAGTAATTACAATTTTGGCGAAATATCTTCTTTTGCTATGAGACCAAGCTGAGACTTAATGGAATTTCAACTGATTTTCACCATTATCCCACTACACCTCCTGTCCCTTGAAATATTTTTATATTGTTTGGTACATATAGATATACAAGCCATCTACTCTGTCAACTTTATTTTTGCACAATCTTCTAAGGTCTACATTGGCCTAGATGAGAAGATAAGACTGGTCCATCAAATTTTTTCCTCCGTTCAAACTAACATTTAGGGATTGAGACATGTCAGTAGGTGGGATCTTGTTCCCTGGCGGAATGTGGCCATGTCAGATTGAAAAGGTAAATTAATGGGCATGTGCAAATTAGTCCTTGGGCCAGACCAAAATTTAGTACCAATTGGGGTGACTAAACTTTTTTGTGATTTTCAGTTAGATAAATATATGAGGGGTCTAAAAATGTATGATGGCCTTTTCAGAACGGTAGCTTAAGGGCAGTAATTTCTGTTTTAAAGACGGGGGGGTCTCGAAATCAAAAAGTAATTATTAATTATATCTTTTCATCTATTAGTCCTACAAAAATCCATAACACATCGTTTCTGACATAATTCGGGCCAAGGAATACGTTTTTGATGTTTTGGAAATGATTTAACCGATATTTCGACGACAAATCCAAAATGGCCGCCAATTTCAGGCTGTATTTCTCAACTCTATGGCATAACTGGTTTATTAATGTCTATATAATGTTAGAAAATTTGTAAGTAAATATTCTAGATAGACAACCAAACTAGCATTAAATTAAACTATGTATGATGGCCTTTCAGAACGGTAGCTTAAGGGCAGTAATTTCTGTTTTAAAGAGGGGGGTCTCGAAATCAAAAAGTAATTATTAATTATATCTTTTCATCTATTAGTCCTACAAAAATCCATAATACATCGTTTCTGACATAATTCGGGCCAAGGAATACGTTTTTGATGTTTTGGAAATGATTTAACCAATATCTCGCCAACAAATCCAAGATGGCCGCTAATTTTAAGCTGTATTTCTTAACTCTATGGCATAACTGGTGTATTTATGTCTATGTAATGTTCGAAAATTTGTAAGTAAATATTCTGGTCAGACAATCAAACTAGCATCAAATAAAACTATTTTTGTGTATATCTTGCAATATATAAAAGCAGTTTAGTTATCCAACAGACGCGTGCTTCATAGCACTTGTTGTGCGAACCGAAAGCGTATATCTGTATGAAATGTGTCACAATAAGGCATACATGTCTAATATTTGTCTATATTATCTATTTTGTTCTTGGTGGAATCAAATAATAAATATTTATATTTTTCCAACAAAATTAAAAAGAAACACTAATTATAAATAAATTAATGATAGCATGTATGGCTCATTTCTTTAGACGTTTTTGATTTAGATACACTGTAATCATATTAATAGTGGTATGCTATTTTGTGGTTGTTATCATGATTATGTGATTGAGCCAGACCGATATTTAGTACCATTCGGGGTGACTAGAAAAAACTACTCTAAATGGTTTTGTATGCCTTACACATGAACACAAATGTATGATGGCCTTTTCAGAACGGTAACCATGGTAACGATACGACCTTTTATTTTATGTTCAACGTTTCTTGATATTATCCATTCTTTTCTCGGTGGAATCAAATAATAAATATTCATATTTTTCCACGAATTAATAAGAAAATGTAATTATGAATAAAATAATAATAGCAGGGTTTATTTCGGTAGACGTTTTAGATTAGATACACTGTATCATGGTAATACTAGTATATATTTCTTCGGTTGTTATCATGAATCTGTAGCATGGTGATTTTTTTGTCAACTTTAAATAATTATCAACATAGTATATACCTGAGTAGCCATGGTAGCTCGATATAGTAGTTTGAATAGGATAAGAAGGTATAGTTCTTCGATTTCAGCGTAATGTATTAAATCCGTTTCACCTGTATAAATGTGAATTCAGCAGTAATGATGATGGTAAACAATGTTATTTTTCAGCTTGATCATTGCTTACGATTTAAAACAGAACAGAAACCAACTGTTCTTTTTAGTGTTAAATCAGAACTAAGCTAAAATCAAATTAAGATGTCGATAAAATAAATGAAATAAACATGCTACCCAAATCATTACTACCATTCAGCTCTGTAAAAAAAACTACAGTATTATGGTGTACAGTACATGTAAATATCGACATGTAGGCCTACTACTTAGCTATGTGATCCGATCATGTGATACACTATATATATTTACACACAATATGTAAATGCAATGGTGGATATGTTGCATTTATCTTTGTTAAAATGTGAACACGTCGATGAACGAACTTTTCAATCTATCACACAAGTAATTTGGGTGTTTAGTATTATAATTTATCATCATCTGTGTCATCATCCGAAGAGTGCCTTTTCATCATACATGGTTATGCAGTTCTGCATTTGTACATTTTAATCTATTTTCAAGACACTGGCAGTTTACAAATACGCTTAAAATAGGCCTACACGAGAGAAAATTTAGCACAGCATCTGGAGCAGAAGAACTAGTTTTTATCTTAAGCATCGAAAATCCAGCCGCGATCATCATCAGGACGAGGGATATCAGGACAGATAACCAAACTCCTGTGACATATTATGCTTGCTTGATATTTGGCATGCTGGTATATGGCTATCTCTGCATGATGCCCTTCTTATCCCTGGAAATTTTTATATCACACGTTAATGATTTTGGACAATATAAACGGCATGTGAACTCTTGGAGTGCGTCATAGAGATCTGGTGACAGTGCCCAGTTTCAACCAAGATTTGCCAATGCATCTCTAAATTTGTGATTGTTTATAACTACTGTCCATGCACCAAGCTTAATACCTTGACTCGAAAAGGAACGTATGCTGTCGCATCCTGTGTAACAATGTAGCCCTATAAATGTAACACTATAAATGTAGTCCTATAAGGTAATATCTATCAATCTCTGTCGAACTTTAGTACCACTTTGCATATATAAATGACACTATATGTTAGTGCTAAATGCAGGGCTAATAATGAAGATATCAGTGGCATCTGCCACAAGAACAACATCATTGTAGGTCTAATATTCAGCGGCATGTTTTGCATGAAGCAGCACACGCGTATCTACTTCTTCAGTTGTACCAGCTGGAAGATTAATTATATCGCATTTGTCCAACTGGTTTGCAGTAGCTCTACAACGGACTGGATGTCAGTTTCATCTTTCTTAACACGTGATGGCTGAAGATGTAAATGAATATTATGTGGAGAGTCGATTTCAATAACACAGCTGCTTTATGGCTGTACTCGGCATCGAGGTAGTATTTACTCACTGCAGATGGTTTTGTGCTGAAACCTTTGGTACCACCTGCAGTTTGGGGTATCCTTGTTTGTGGTTTCTTCAATAGCTTCGTCAACAGGTATTCGACCAAGAGGGTGTTCTTTGCTAATTTGAACGCTGAAGCCTCCACCTGTAAAATATTTGTAAATTTTCGGGTGTTCCTCCGAAAGTTTTATCATTTGAGAATTGTATACCCTCATATATTTGGTCTACATGAAAGATTATGTAGAATTCTACTCATTCTTTCATGGTGTTTTCATGAAGTCCCTTGATGGAGTATCCTCACAATACTGATTGCTTACAAGCGAGTGGGGAAGAAACATTTTTTTCTTCAAAACATGGATGTCAGAGTGAGTGAAGAACCTGCATCAAACAGTTTTACCAACTATAAACCAGGGTCCACACCCTACATAAGAAATGTTGATAGTGACCTAAGAAAGTGATGTTTTGACCGACGTAACGCGGTCTAAATAGACAACATGGCCAAATATGTGCTGCCATTTTAACTTAAAGCCTTTATTAATCTACACTATACACCCCTAGTAAAGCTAAAGCCATTTATAGTGACAGTTTCGTTGAATGTTACATTTGGATGTTACTTTTTGAACGCGCGGCAAAAATATCGAGATCTCGAATTCACATATATGTATGTTATTTCTTCTCTGACATAAAAAATATCTCATAACTTCCTTAACCCTTTCAGCACGGGGATCGTCTTTATACCTCAAAATCTGACGTCTGCAGATTCTGACGTATAGAAACGGTCCCCGCACTGAACGAAATACTTTGTTTTATAATGGCCGTAGACCCACAGCATAGGTATATTCAAATGGATCGGAAAGAGCTAACTAAGACATTTATGATGATTTCAAATTGAAAAATCACTTTAGTTTCCATAGCTTATGCAATAGTATTTCAGCGCTTTCAGGGTTAAGCTACCGTTCTGAGAAAGGTCATCATACATTTTTGTTCATGTCTAAAGCATACCAAGCTATCTAGAGTAGTTTTTTTCTAGTTACTCCGGGAGGTATTAAATTTTGGCCCAATCATATGACATACCACTATTACCATGATTACAACATATCTAATCTGAAACGTCTAACGTAATGAACTCTGTTATCATTAATTTATTTATAATTAGTGTTTCTTTTTAATTTGTGGAAAAATAGAGATATGTATTATTTTATTCCACCAAGAAAAGAATAGATAATATAGACCAACATTGGACATGTATGCCTTATTGTTACACATTTCATAGAGATACGTTTTCGGTCCTCACATCCTTAAGTGTTATAAAGTACACGTCTGTTGGATAACTGAACTGAATTTATATAAATTTGCAAGATATACAAAAAAAAATAGTTTAATTTAATGCTAGGTTAATTGCCCCTAACTAGAATCTTTGCTTAAAAAAATTTGAACATCATAGACGTAAATAAACTTGTTATATCATAGAGCGAAGAAATACAGCTTAAAATTGGCGGCCATCTTGGATTTGTTGGCACAATATTGGTTAGATCATTTTCAAAACATCAAAAACGGATTCCTTGACCCAAATTATGCAAGAAACGATATATTATGGATTTTTGAAGGACACATAGATGAAAAGATATAGTTAATATTTCCTTTTTGGTTCAGAGACCCCTCCTCTCTTTAAAACTGAGAATACTGCCCTTAAGCTACCGTTCTGAAAGGGCCATCATACTTGTTTAGACCCCTCATATATGTATCTAACTGAAAATCACAACAAAGTTTAGTCACCCCGATTGGTACTAAACCGTAAAAATTCGGCCCCTGGCCCAAGGACTAAATGGTGCTAAACGCCACGTTTTGTCAGTGAAGGTCATTTAAAGTCAGACAAAATATTCCACTGTCCTCATGTTGAATAATATACTTACTTGGAAGACGTTTTAATGGAATCAGATCAACTAAACGGCAGCTGCGACTAAATATTTGACAAATAAAAAACACGGAGCACTAGATAATGGCAGCAAGAAGTCACCTGATCAATCTATAACGTACTGGCTTTAAAATGATATTTAACCATCAAACCCTGGGTATAGAACCTCATATGTGCAGATATCTATAATATCGGCCGAGATATGACACAAAATATAATTTTTGGTAATGACGGATCGTTTTGTCCCGGTTTATCCCTTTTGGACAATTTTTGGTACCCTTCTATAACCGGCTATATAATGTTATTTGACCATCAAAACCTGGGTATAGACACCTCATAATGTGCAGATTTCACTGATACTGGTCGATATAGGATACAAAATATAATTTTCGGTAATGGCGGAACATTTTGCCCCGGCTTACCACTTTTGGATCATTTTGATAAAGGTACCCCCTCTAGATTTTTAGCTAAGATGTTTATCTCTGTTTTGGTACCAAGAAACCTAATTATGAGTAAAGTTCAACGGAAAATTATTTTTGATCATCCCACAGACTAATACTCTTATGATGACTATTGTTTTTTTTACGATATTCAAGGCTTGAGTACTGAAACTGCATTTCCCACTGCAAGCATTGGCATTGGTATGTTAGATGAAATTGTATGATTCGACAAATGACCAAATGAGCCCCATTCCATAATATCACAAATCATGTTTTCGTATTCAGTATAATTTATGATGGAATTACTGGCCAACTGGGACTGAGAAATGCGATATGCAAACGGTGTTGATTTGAGTGCGATACGGGAAAGTACAGCACTCGTACAAAGAACAAGGTACAGAAAATGGCCAAAGTTTTTATTTCTGATACTCCCAGCAAACACGAGACGTTGACCCAATGTTGGTTTAGTGTTGGTCCACTGTCTACAACGCTGGCCCAGCATTGAACCGACATTGGATTAACGTCCAGTAGGCCACTATTTACTGAGAGGCTAACATAACTGTCATCGAGCGTCAATCAACGAAAACTCGATATAGCCTGATACCGATACGTGTGATAGTGAAAACCAAAACAGAGAATGTGAGAAAAAAGATAACAACCACAACCCTTTAAAGACCATCTCTCTCAAATTCGAATAATGTGAACTATAATTCGCGTGAAACATAAAATAATTAGCGCAGTTATTGTTATTAGCGAGAACATTAATTCCATGCGAAATATAATATTATTACAGTAGTAATACATTCGTTACAAATGTATAATGTTAAAGAAATAGATTTTGGTGTGAAAATATGTACAAACATTAATTTGTGATTGTATATAGTGCTATTTTGTGCCCACTTTGTTTAATTAATATTACCACAACTCAATATAATTATTCTTCTGCAAATGAAACCACTCAAAATTGTTTATCTCATCAGACAGTGGTTTGGCAAACGGGATCATGCTGTGTTGACATAGCCAAAAGTACAAGTAATTAGCACTGATTAGCGGTGACTTTTTAACCTGATAAAATAACAACATTACACCCTTTGATGCCGCCCCAGAGTGCAATTAATAGATTACAGTTCAAAGATATTTAAAACTAGGGTTATCTGTTTATAAACAACCTAGTCTTAAAACAAGTAGAATATACATCGTATTTTGCATTAATTGTAAACTGCTACATTTTATCCTTGTCACTTTTTGTACCAGTGAAAACTGTTTTTGTCCGTTACTTTTTATTCCAGTAACTTTTTGTTCGCACACAGTTGCCAATTTTAATCAATAAACATACAAAATATATATACTTGAAACGGATGGGTCACTGAACAATAATATATTACATTGCGTGGGACCCCACTCCTGTGGACGTTGACCATGCTGCGTATGCATGCGTTCCAGTGCATTGTGCGCCCACTGTGTTAAGTCAGTGAATCATGTAAGCAAACATACTTTAATTATTATGTTGTAAAATAATGGCGAAAAATAATGTAAATTTAAAAGCACTGATCAACAATATTTATCGCGTGACGATCAAAGTTATATTAGACCCATACTTAGGCCCTATGGTATTCCTAAGGCTCTGACTTTTTTTTCATAAAAACAATGGAGACCAAAGGGGTTCTTTACCATTTGAAATCATTTATTTCTTTGAATGCGGGGACCGTTTTTATACGTCAGAATCTGACGTCTACAGACGTCAGATTCTGACGTATAAAGAAAGTCCCGCTATGTAGAGCCTATATTGCAACTGTCTCAGAGACTGTTCCGTTGTTTGTGTGACGTTAAACTTTATGGTGGGTTTTGATCAGAACCTGTTTAATTATTAACTAATGTTTGATTACCCTCGAAATTATAATTTATGGTGAATTTGAATACACAAAAAGCAGCGCTAACAGTGCAAATGCCAGATATGCACATAAAACAGCTGGTGTGTGTTATTAAAAAGCTAAAAATGGTGTCAATTACCATTATAATGCATTACCATTTTTACTTTTTTCTAATCCTAATTTCTTATTCAAATTATTCAAAATCATTCCAAAGTAGCCTAGACGTTTTAGTGATATTCATTATTATGCTATAATCATCAGAGACCATGTGTACATGGCATTAAATTTATCAGCAAAATTTTGTTCCACAATAAACATGTACATGTATCTGCAGAAAAAATAAAGACCCTTGTTGTGATATGATTTCCATCCAAAAATAAAGTGAAAAGGATATTAATGTTATTGATGGGTAATTTTCATTATCAATGTGGACCTTCCACGTTCAGAAAAACTGAAATTCTTCCCAATAGCTAGCACTCACCAGGTGGCTCCACACAGCAATTATTTCACTGTGTTGAGAATATAACAAATACATTCATTATCACCAGGTGACGTTTATCATGGTGAAGCTAGTACACATTATTCAATTTCACAGCAAAATCCCAGCCAATACACTCTTTTCAATAAACAGAACGCCACACAGTGACCAAAGCTGAACTATTTAGTTGGGACTACTGTTTAATGCGCAAAATCGTGCAAAGAGTGTATACGAGATGTTGAGCCTTCCTTGGATTAATGCTGGGCCGATATCGAAGACGCTGTGCCCACATCACTCCAACTTAGGCTCAACGGTTTGTGTATATTTTGGGAAACATGCTCTTAACATTTTCCATTCAGCAAAATTATATCAAAGGGGGGCTATAAAAGCTATAGAAATATGGGTGCTAATTCTGCTAGACGATTAACAAGTGTTAAAGCCTATTTTTCCCACACAAGTACGAAATCGTATGATTTTTTTCTATTTTCCCTACGCCCATTGGTCCTACGACCATTAGTCCTACGAGTCATTGGTCATACGATCAATTGGTCTTACGGTCCATTTGTCCTATGAACCATTGGTCCTACGAGCTGGTTCTACGCTTTAGAGAAGGGGCGCCGGGGTCCTGGTGCAGTGGTCAAAACTGCCTGCTTGGAAAGTCAGAGATCGTGGGTTCGAACCTATATGTGTAAAAAAGTGCCCTAAAATAAATCATCATCCGTGACCTGCGTCGAATTCAAAAATGTCTGTCAGATCCATCTTCCTCCGCAAGGCCCGCTACTCCTTACGTCGCAGAGTAGCGGGCCTTGCGGAGGAAGATGTTCAGATCTTGCCAAGCAAATTGCAGTGGCATTGGTAAGTAGCAAGTTATATTATTGTAACTCACTTTTTCACAATATACTAGAAAAGGATATCGCTAGATTACAACGTGATCAGAACTGCCTTGCAAGAGTGGTAACCAAGGCCCCACGTTCTAGTCGTCTCATTCCTATTCTAAAACGATTACATTGGCTTCCTGTCAAGTTTCGCATTCATTTTAAAATATGCACAATAGTAGAAGAGAAAAAATCGGTCCGTACATCCACCATACTGACAAAATCTTACAATATTTCTGCTAGAGCAAACCTTCCTGATCATTCAGAGGGTGGTCAAATTGTGGTATCTTTTTTTTATTTTGACCGCACCGCTTATATGGGGGTATCATCAAACCTGTCAGGAATTAGGGGGATAGGGTTACGTAAACGTCTGTCATATATATATATATATATATATATATATATATATATATATATATATATATATATATATATGAATCAAAACGAACAACAAAACAAACTAGTCGACATGGTCAAAGGAAATGAAATGAATCGGGCTTTAGGCCACCTTTGTGCACATATAGGCTAAACTGGGCCAGGAGAACCTCCTGAGGATGGTGAGATGATTGAGATGACACATGGTCAAAGGAAACAACGAAATAAAACATAATCGGTTTTGTTGGTGATTTTGATTAATTGTAATACAAATTATGTTTCAAAGTCTGTGGAGAGATGACTGTTTACTGAACTGCAACATGCAATATATCATTGTAACGGTAAATGAATTTCTTCTCATAGCTTGATGAACTGGAACAACAACAAAAGACGTTTAAGTAACCCAACCCCCAAATCTAAACAAATTTGGGTGGTTTCAATGACAACTAGAATATATCAATAATCACCAGGACCGTATGCTGAATGAAGTGAGCTCAGTCCGATTAAAGCTACACCAATGGAATTAAATTTGGTCTTACTTTTTTCTCAAGACATTGTTTATTCTGGTAATATAAAGCATTTTTAGCCAATACACTTAGTATAATTTTTGTTTCATTTCTTGAAAATATTTAAGAAAAAAACCCATAGCGGATTTACTATTAAGATGAGACTTGGTCAAAGTTGGTATATTCTCACAATATACAATCTAACCTAAGGGAGAACGTACCCAGCAGTCAGATAATTGAATAGGGCCCACTGAGTGTATTGATTCCAAAATTTTAAGAATTGGTCTACTCATTGCAAAGATATGGCTATTTTCCAAACTCGAACTCCACTTTGATAAACATAGTGAAACACACCCCGTATGTTAAAAAATGGCATGTAAAACAAATTGATACCACAATTCTACTTTACGCCCACCCTAGAAATGACCGCGGAGGTTTGCTCTAATATAATATACAATCAGATTTTGTCAGTATGATGGGTTGTACCAACTCCTTAAATAAGGGTTCTACAGGAACTAGCTCTTCTACTACAATAACTTTCCAAACCCTGAAAGACATCCAACCTGCATATCTGGCTGACTCACGTGTTCGTCCGAAATGCGAAAAAATATTTACGCTCCACAAATTTAAATAGATTTGTTGTTCCCCGTATACCATTCACGAATACGTAATGCCGAAACGATTTTAACATTCCAGAAATTACTTAAATATCAACTATCGGTCTGGCTTTTTCATATTAGCTCATCAGCAGCCCGGCTCCCTGTTGACAAACCTGCTTTGGCCTCGATTATGATCACGCTAAGGATTTGAGCGCCTCTGAGCTTGGTCAGTAGAAGATATAGGCGCTATAGTAGTTTGCTTGATTGATTGATTGATTGATTGATTGATTGATTGATTGATTGATTGATTGATTGATTGATTGATTGATTGATTGATTGATTGATTGATTGATTGATTGATTGATTGATTGATTGATTGATTGATTGATTGATTGATTGATTGATTGATTGATTGATTGATTGATTGATTGATTGATTGATTGATTGATTGATTGATTGATTGATTGATTGATTGATTGATTGATTGATTGATTGATTGATTGATTGATTGATTGATTGATTGATTGATTGATCATATATATGTTGTGCATTTTGTTACATTCCTAAAATAAATGCAACTGCGTTGCTTACTAACAATAATTTTGGCTATAATTTAAATATTAATTTACTGGTAACCCTAACTTTTGTATAATTTGTCGTGACATTTATAGAAAAAATACACTTTCATGTCTGTTTAAAAAATGCACTATTGTCCAGAGCATTGACATTTTAAACTTATTTGATTTAATATAGTCTAAATATATAATAATAATTATGTCAATTCATTTTATCGGCTAATAAATCAAACTTACAAAACAATATGTAAGGTCGCACAGAATGATAATATTAGATTAAAGGGACTAGCCCAGGCAAAATCATCAAAAAATATGTGATTTTATTTTGGCTTCTTGATATGATAATATGATGTAAACATGTCCATAGACTAGAGCTGCACAAGTTTTTTAATTTTTCTGCTGCGCATTCACCAGTTAGACTAGATATAGAGACGAAACGCCTGATTTCTAATTATTGACAACCATGTCAAAAATTAGAAATACGTGAATTTCGTTTCTATATCTAGTCTAACTGGTGAATGCGCAGCAGAAAAATTTAAAAACTTTTGCAGTTCTAGTCTATGGACATGTTTACATCATATAGTCATATTAAGAAGCCAAAATAAAATCACAGATTTTTTAATGATTTCAGCCTGGGCCAGTCCCTTTAATATCAAGTAGAGTATTCGGTATGACGGTAATATTTGCCGGTTAATCTAAACATTAATATATTATGTTTCGTAATAACTGACTAATTTTATATTCAGCACATATCATCCCATTTTCTACTGGGAGAACCGACTTATTTTGAAATTCGTGTCACAAAATTGTGCTTTCTAGCAGCTAGAATGTCATGTATTCTTACCCCTTGCATTCTCATTCTTTCCACACCCAAGCTAATAACAAACTAATAACAAGCTTTTACACCTGAATCATTTATTCAGGTCAATATACTAGATGTTATTCCAAGTAGCAGAAAGAACAGCTGTCTCGTTTTCTCTGACATTTTTTCACACACGAATCAATCGGCCTATCATTTGAATTGTTATTATTTTCATTAATCGTCCTATCATTTGAAATGTTTTTATTTTCAATAATCGGAGACGCTGGTTATTGCTGATAATAAAACAATCTTGTCTGCATTATTTAAATATCAGCGTTTTATTTGAAACCCTTTGAAACTGGCGGATCCGAGACTGCGCCTCATCATATGTCGGCAAAATACAGTAATTACGAAAAGTGCGAGACGTTGACCCACTACTGGCCCGATTTGGGTACAATGAAAAATGCGTTGTCCTAACACATACCAAGTGCGGAATTAAACCTTCACGGAAATATTTCACATTAACGAATCGTTTTCGTTTTACGTTGAATTTATTTTCGCCTTAAATTTTGAATCCAACGAACACAAAATGGCATTTGTACAATCAATAGTTATTTTGACATCTGAACAGTTCAGCCCTGGCTACTGATCACATGTCAAAATTATGCAATATTAAACACAAATAAACATATCGAGATCGAGTATATGGGATACACAGTCGTTCGGTATGCAATAACAGGTTTGCAAGAAGTACGACAGAACCCCGTATTATTGAAATGTCCTTTTTTGTGAATCGTCAGTAGGCCTACATGTGCAAGCGGCTTGAAACAGAGACCACGATGCTTTGGATATCATCTAGCTGCTGATGCATTCACCGAAAGTTGGTTGTTCGGCTTCTTACATGAAAGCGAACAGTACTGTGTCATTTAGCCTCATATTTCAGGAAATTAGCGGGAAATCCGTTTGTCGGATGAATTCTCCTTAGACACGATGCAGAACAGACCATCAACTGCATGAACAGTGTGAGACTGCTGACGGTCGATTCCACAGCCATGACAAAAATAGCACAAAAACACCTCTTTGTAAACTCAAATATCACACGTCAAATTGTGGAACATAAATTGAGCTCCGCTTCCTGTCTTTTCCATTTGATGGAGTGACCGGCTAATAATGATTGTCGGATCAAGTATCTCTGATTTTGATAGGCGTAAACGCAGTTGTCCACGACCTCAGCATGACGACAACTGGGTAATCTTGAGGTCGACATTGCCAGATGTACCAGATGAGATACTCTGCCTGTCTAGACTATCCACATGATCTGTAAACAACATTTCTACCACAGTTTAACATGTTTAAGCTCTCCCGTAGGCTGATAATATCTATTTTTACAAGTAATTTTATTGGGCGAATGTGGCAGACTATTGCTTATAATTTTTGTATTTGACATAATTCTAAAATAATATTTAGATTTTTCATTAACTTTGACAGGACGCCAGAAATAACACAAAAAAACTTTTCATCACAAGGTAGGCTGTTCCCAGCAAACAAAATACATTGAACCAATTGTAATTCAACCCTGGCCCACATTGCATATCAGCGCCTCACGGCTATGGTCGCACTGTGGTATTCTTGGAATAGGATTATTATATAAATATACCTCAAAGAATACCTCAAGAAGAAAGAACGAAACACGATAGAATCAAAGATTAACAGGCGCATAAAGCTTATATATTTGAATCATAATTGAGTTTCAGTGTTAAAACTGCCGGTCACGATTTTGCAGTGGGTACAAAAAGTGTGGTTGGGGTGTAACTGCGGCAATGAATGAATAAACGTCAACGTACCTGTGACCTACTTACTGCCCTAAATAACGGCTAATATCAACCGGTCACCTGTCATGACTGAACGTCTGGTATTAGGCCCGGGACTAACGGCTGGACAATGGTTTTCCCTCCATCGTCTCTCCCAGGAATTTCAATGGGATAAGCAAGGCTCCAAGACTCGATAGACAACAGCTACCAGCATGTTTAAACCTCAATATCATGGTCAACTTGATCAATGTGAACAATTACTATAGATTCGTGAACAAAAGTGTAGATTTGCAGGTCTGTATCTACTGTTTTAATCGACTGACGTCACAGGTGTATTTAAAAAGACCAAATGCTAGTCTAAATTCAAATAAATCTTTCATTTTTTCAAAAACATTCTAAAAAATTATATTCAACTTTTACAACATGGCTTTACAAAATAGGCTGGGGCGAAACTTGATTAGCTAACGCCGGCGTTAGCTTATCCAAGATAGATCCACCAAAAGTGGGAAAGACAGTTTCTCTTTGTTAAAGGTATTTTACCACTTTTTTGGCCCTGCACCGCCACTGCCGCGACACTTTTGGTGGGTCCATCTTGGATCAGCTAACGCCGGTGTTGTTAATCAAGCTTCGCCCCGGTGATATGGCATTTATTAAAATGTACCGTTAAAATAGGCTATGTATAGAAAAGTGAATCTTCTTTGATCAAAATAGATATGACATTGCATCGTGTTATATTCATTGTTATATACATTTTTCCCATTATTTTATTACAATTCATTTTATATTATTCTGAATATTACTGAACATTCACTGTAATCTAGTCATATGTTGAGTGAAGCAGTAACTTATTTATATAAAAGGTTAAATTTTTACAAAAAAAATTAGACGATGATGCACATTATCTATTTGTGGATATGCCTATACTAAACATCGCTTTTGAGGAGAACCAATGGACGTGGAACATTTTGTAAGCCACGTTTTTAAATTTAGGTTAATCCGTTAGAGAATATAGGTCATATTGTGGGACAAACGTCTCATTCAGACCCAGAAATTCCAGTGTTAGCATATCTGACGTTAACACTTTACCCTCTAAATTGTCATATTTAAATGTCCATCCATTTCTGTTTTGCTGCCGCGACCTACAACTTCAAGTGGGTGAAAATTACTTGCTAATTTGAGGCCGAATATTTGCAATCTTGATGTTTGAACACTCATTTCATTTCCTGTAACAGTGGCTAATAAAACAGATTAACCCTTTAACCGCCAAATTATTCAATTTGAATTTTCACCCACTTGAAGTTGTGTCTCGCTGGCGCGATGCACAACTTCAAATGAGTGAAAATTATTCAGATTTGACAAAAAGAGGGTCAACTATTTTCAAATCTTGCTGGTTGATGTCACATTTCATCTTTAGCATGTTTGAAATGTGGTACTTAATGTGCTAATAAAAATGAAATCCCGAATATATGCGGCACCGGCGGTTAACCATTACAGCGCCGGGACCGACTTTAGTCGTCAGAATCTGACGTCTGTAGACGTCAGATTCTGACGACTAAAATCTATCCCGGCGCTGTAAGACTGAAAATATTTATAATTAATGGTCGTAGACCCGTAACATAGGTATTCAAATGAATCGGAAAAAGCTAACTAAGACATTTATGATGATTTCAAATTGAAAAAAACCTTTGGTCTCTAAGTTTTTCATAAAAAAATTTAAGGGTTAAGTGGTTAAGAACGAATATAATCGTGCTTCAGGTAAACATACATGGAGCAGTGCACTCATAAGACATCTGTAAGAAACCGGTCTGCCAGATTCACTCCACTGCTTACAAGCACCAGATTGTCAGCCAGTGGTGGTGTTGTGCTGTCACGTTCAGCCAATGTTGGACTTATACTGGGTCATCGGGTGAGAAGGTGGCCCAGCACTGCTTCGTCTTCCTATTTTGCTGTAGTATCTAATTACACGTAGATTATACATAATACATAACTTTGATATTTGTCCCCATACTTCAAACACTGGCAGACGGCAGATGCGACACATTTGCAGACTCATAACATGCCCCAGGACAAATAATGTTGACTCGCAATGTTTCGTGTTCAACAGCTTACCGACTGAGGTCATTATATTTGATTGATGTGGATGATGTTTAAATGCTTATTATTTTCCATTGTGTTTTTTATTTCATTTTATACACCACAAAAAAACGTCTGACCGACCGACCGACCGACCGACCGACCGACCGACCGACCGACCGACCGACCGACCGACCGACCGACCGACCGACCGACCGACCGACCGACCGACCGACCGACCGACCGACCGACCGACCGACCGACCGACCGACCGACCGACCGACCCATAGACCGACCGACCGACCGACCGACCGACCGACCGACCGACCGACCGACCGACCGACCGACCGACCGACCGACCGACCGACCGACCGACCGACCGACCGACCGACCGACCGACCGACCGACCGACCGACCGACCGACCGACCGACCGACCGACCGACCGACCGACCGACCGACCGACCGACCGACCGACCGACCGACCGACCGACCGACCGACTGACTGACTGACTGGGTGAACGCATGCACGATTGAATGAATAAATGGATGAAGGCTATGGCTGATGGATGGATGGATGGATGGATGGATGGATGGATGGATGGATGGATGGATGGATGGATGGATGGATGGATGAATGGATGGATGAATGAATGGATAGATGGATGGATGGATGGATGGATGGATGGATGGATGGATGGATGGATGGATGGATGGATGGATGGATGGATGGATGGATGGATGGATGGATGGATGGATGGATGGATGGATGGATAGATATGAGGATGAATGGATGGATGGATGGATGGATGGATGGATGGATGGATGGATGGATGGATGGATGGATGGATGGATGGATGGATGGATGGATAACTGAATGAATGAATACAATATACGTACTCTACTGTTGAGCGGGTGAGCTTCACGGTCATCCATGTGGCAATACTGCATGTGGTCGTGTATATACCTATCAAAACACGACACATTCAACAAATGTTGGGCTAAGGTAACATTCACCCAGCATTCGTTGAATTTATACTGTTAGCTTGACAGTATTTTTTTTGCTGAGCGTTAGGTTTTCATTCTCATATTGAGCCCCGATGCTCTTATTACTCAGTGACTGATGTGGATTATAGCAGCCATGAGATACATGCCCCACAGCGAGATAAGAGAGGCGATGAATGAGAGAGCCATGTAAATGTATATCCTACTATCACTCTGGTAATGTACTTTGTCGGACTCTATTCCCTCCCTCATGGGTAAATAATTCCCTCTCAGTCAACTCTTCAGAAACTTTAACGCAATGCTGGTTCGATGTTGGGCCAGCGTCGAAGACGGTGGGCGTTGAAGACTGTGGCCCAGCATTAAAGCAGCATTGGGTTTACTGTGCTTCCAGTCAAAGCAAGGGAAGAGAGCTCAGACTAGCAATCTTGAACACAGAATTTGTTATCCATGCAGCAGGTAGATATCGTATAAATAAGAGATCAGTTCTAATCCTACTGAGTTACATTACAGAAAATTAAATAGCTAATTGATATTGGCTATCGCTGCAAATGAAATAAAATGAATGGGGTTTAACCTTAAGGTCATCTTTGTGCACATGTAGGCTAAACTGGGTCAGGATAATCTCCTGAGGATGGTGAGAAAATTCTAAATTCGAGCACTGGCGGTCTGAGGCCGAGCACGCTACCTCTTGGTCACAGGGGCTCTTCACAATATTGCATCGCTGCACACATCACAAACATAACTCGGTCAGTACTGATTTTAAGAGCATGGGGGAACAAGAGTTTAGATAAATAGGCGGTTAAATAGTGTTATTCTTTTGTACGTACTCGATATATCGTGATATATGCGTCAAAATGGTAAAGTACTATAAGGTATATATAAGGTAAATACAAAGAATGAATAAAAATTAAATACAAAAGGTAAATACAAAAAAGGTAAAGGACCGTACAATAAATATATATATCCACGCTCAAATATAAAAGACGCATATAGACACCGTCACTAATTACCTCTTTAAGGACTGCATTTAACATTTTGCATTTATTTGAAATTACCAGCTTTTACTTGGGATGGATGGATCAACACTTAACCCTCACAGCGCGGGGATAGACTTTAGACGTCAGAATCTGTAGACGTCAGATTCTAAAATGGATCCTCGCACTGTGAAACTAAAAATATTTCTAATGACCGTAGACCCATAACATAGGTAATCAAATGAAGCGGAAATAGCTAACCAAGATATTTTTGATTATTTCAAATTAAAAAATCCCTTTTCTTTTTTTATACAAAAATAATGCAGCACTTTAATGGGTAAAACTCACCAGCTTTCTCTGGTAAAACACACCAGCTTTCTCTAGTAAAACACACCAGCTTTCTCTGGTGTAGTGATCAGGTGATTACGCCGATTGTCTCACACGACTTAAAACACACCATTACATTATTTATCATACAAAAAACAGACACATACAATGGGGAAAAATTGTTTATTAAAAATAAACAACAAAATAAACAACTACAAATAAAAAGGGCTTCACTGCAAATGTTGTTATTGTAAACGAGGTTGTAGCAGAGTGAAGCCTTAATACCAAAATAGGTATAAATTTACTTGACAGTCGGTTAACAGGATTAACCAGTGAATATTTATACATGTCTCTAGTTGATCTAATCTACTGTCTCTAATAGATCAAATCTACTATGAATATTTATACATGTCTGTAATTGATCTAATCTACTATGAATATTTATACATGTCTGTAATTGATCTAATCTACTATTTAAATGTGAACTTTGACTCTTGTATCATTACAAACAAATTGCATAAAAAATTATTAACAAAAACTACCAATACCAAACTAGTAATTGTTCAGTCACACAAAACAAAACCTATAAATAACTATCTACTAATTGTTCACATTAATATATTAAAGTGAACTTTGACTCTTGTATCATTACATACAAATTACATAATATTGACAAAATCTATCAATACCATTATTAAACAAGATTATCTGTTGTTGAGGAGGGTATGGAAACGGCACACAGACACGAAGTGTCTGACCCCCACAACACAAACTTACGAGTGCATCGTAAGAGCACATATGAATTCCAACCCCTCATCTGTCTAATCCACCATTACTTGCGGCATCAGAAACAACACTAATTCTAAATGGTCAAGTGCTATATAGTCTGAAATTGAGTTTTTAAATTGAAATAGGATGTCTACAAACGTGAAACTTGGAATTGGAAATTTACATGTAATGAATAGATAACCAATTAATTAAAATTTCCAACCGTAGATAATAAGGGACACATTATCATAACATCTGTTGTATGTATATTTCATGAAGCAAGTCTGAGTAGTGTTTTGACTGGCTGGAACTAAATGTCAGTGGAATTTTATTTTCTGTAAGTGTAAAATCTGACCACAAAACATAGATTTAAAAGGATTTAAAGCAAATTAGGAACATGAGGAAATGGACCACATCTTGAGTATTGCTGTATTCACTAAAAATGTTGTTTACATTTTCAAGAGCAAGATCTAATGAATTCTAAAAGAAATAAAAATAAAAATAATAATAATTTCAAAGCAAATTTTAACTTTTTCTTCTCTTCTACGGGAGAAGAAAAATGACATAAATCATTCACATTCAAACTAATTCCACCCATAAGAATGAGCTTGTGGATATTGTATCAAAAATCAACTGGCCCAAATCAAGTTGGCAAATCACTCCCCATCATGTTTTCTATAGTTAGAACAGCTGGCGCAAGTCCTGCCGAACTAACAAATGAATAATCAAATGTTTGGTTCTTCACGAAGTTTATTGTATCTGGCGCAAGTCCAGATGCATCCTGCCCATCATTACTAGCACTGATTTCAGCAGCTGGCGCAAGTCCTGATGCTAGATTAATTGAGATAGACATAGAGCATCACGTAGATGGCGTATAAGGCATGCAATAATTACTGCGGCCTGTAACAACTGGCCAAGTCCTGTTGTAACTGACCTTGTATTTATTGGCTTTATTTTTTTTTATTTCCATCAATTTTTTTTATTATTATTATTTTTATTATTATTATTTTTTTTATTATTTTTTTTACTGTCATGCTGTTCTATTTTTGTTAACGTCCACTCATGCAAGATTATGTTCTTACAGAAGTTTGATTGAATAATTATATTGCTTTTACCTTACACTGGGAGGCATCAAGGCTGTAGTGACTCCTACGCTTGGATACTCCACCAAATTATTTAAATTTACAAATTATTTATTATATATATATATAAGTATGAATGATGAAAGATTTAATTCTTGTGGCCATTTTTTTTTGTGTTTTAAATTTAATTTCAAAGCAGCTGGATCACTAAGCTTTACGAAAACAAACAAAGATGAAAACTTAGAATAAAAATGGTGACTGACCCAAACATAATTTCATAGGATCCACTTGAAACCTAAAGTCACTTTGGCAAAGCAAGAGAATGGCCTACAGGAAAACCAGCCCCTGGGATTATTCCAGAGTCATCACAAATTGGTATAATTGCATTTATTACATAAAATGAAACCAAGAGATTATCAACTATAGCTCTTCTCATTAATTTAGAGTATTACTAATGAGAACATTAAATCTTAACTTCCTAACATGAATTATTTTAAACCTACATTTAAAGTGCAGCCGACCAAACAATAATTGAAAATCCGACCTGTTTAAATACCTTTATGAGCACTAATATTGTATATTTAAATTATTATTATTATTATTATTATTATTATTTTTTTTTTTTTAAGAGTAGCTGATATCTATGCTTCATTGAACCAAAATTAACAAAAAAGAAAACTCCAATCAAAGAGGGAAGGTGCCAAAAACATAGTTTTGACAAAGACCTATCTGAAACCGAAAGCTGTACTGGCGAGGCCAGAAAAGAGCCCACAGGAAACAAATCCTGACAGGAATTAGTGGAATTCGCCTGAGATTAAAAGGCCATTTTGTGTTTGATAAATGGAGCTTTCATTTTATAAAAACTTTTCTTTGTCCGACCACGACATTCTAAGCCGGGAATGGAGAGTTATTGTTCATCAAGTACAAATCAATTATCATGGTAGGCCTATATAGTACTATAATCAGTCAGGCGCGACCGAACTGTTGATTATGGTGGGGATTTTCATTATTTTGATTATGGTCGTATGTGTTTTAAATCAGTTAAAACCCTCGGAGCTCTACATTCTTAGCTTGGAAAAAGCCCTCGGCCTTCGGCCTCGGCCTTTTTCAAAGCTAAGAATGTAGAGCTCCTCGCGCTTTATCCTATACGGAGTTTGGTGATTCGTTTCCCGCTCCCGTATATTGGTTTCAAAGAAACAAACTGTGTCTACCCTGCCCACCAGTAAAGATTCCGTATTTTGGAGAGCCTGTATCAGTGTATGACGGAGAGGTAGCGTGCTTCTGATTGAGGTTATATACCATCACCAATAGGAAGTTCTCCTGGCCCAGTTCACCCCACATAATGTGCACAAAAGTGGTTTAAAGCCCTTTTCGTCTGTTCATTCATTCGTATTTATTTGCTATCATGTTTAAAAACTTTAGATTTCCAACGTTTTTGTTCTCGGGCACCCCGTTAATGTTGGAGTTCGACAAAGAGAAAATTTATCTCCGTTGCTTTTCTTTCTCTACTTCGCTGATCTTAACGAATTTATATCACGATCTTGTAAAGGTCTAGAAAAAATCCAGGAGATGGACCAGCTAGTCCATGATCCAGCAGAAGATCGAGTATCGTACTTAAAGTTATATATTTTGATGTACGCGGATGATACAGTATTATTGGCTGAATCCCCCCCGAAGACCTGCAAAAGTATTTGGATATTCTAAATGAATATTGTAACAATTTTGACTTAAAAATTAACACCAGTAAAACCAAAATATTCATCTTTTCGCGAGGCAAATTAAAGAATATACCTTCGTATAAATTTGCGAACATGAAACTTGATGTAGTGAATGATTATTATATTTGAGTTATTTGACACTCTGGTAAAACCTGTTGTATTATATGGAGCTGAAGTGTGGGGGTGTGAAAATTGCGACATTGTAAATAAAGTAAAATTAAGATTATGTAAATATCCTCTACATGTTCATAAATCTACATGCTCCAATATGGTTTATGGAGAGTTGTGTGAAACGCCGCTTCATACAGATATTAAATGTAAAATGATTCTCTACTTAGAGGAGCGGAAAATCTCCAGAAGAGCTCTATTTCTTGGTGTTTTTTCAAACAAAAATAAACATTGTTTAACTTTGATTTTCCATTAGTACAGGTTCTTAGGTGCCAGGAACTGCAATCCGTTGGGTGTGCATCGTTGTGCATAGCATTCTAAAACGCGATTTTATACATGGGAGGTGTATGATTTTTCACAAAATTGAAAAAAATTAAGAAAATTACTTAAATTCGTGTCCTGACCTTATTTGTGGTCCAAATTCAACAATTTAAGTACCAAACTGTTTGCAATGACACGCTGAGTAGTCGTGTAAGCCTCACATAGGCATGCTCTTTAACCACTACAGTAGATAAATTAGAAATTATTTTCAGTTTTTGTTTGTTTTAGGTTTGAGAATGTTTATTTCAACATTCATGTGTCTGATTGTGATGTTCTCGTGACCTAAATATGCAGTAGCATTTTAGCCCTATGCATTAGCTTTGCCATGATATATCATTTGTATATCTGTGAGTTATATTGAGTTCTCAAGATATGCAATAGTGAACTTTCCCCCTCTACATCCCAATTCAGCTCACTTATCATAAAATTGTAGACACTCATTGATTTCAATATTTCCAAGTGTTTCAATCAATATAATTAAACTTGTAAAGAGTTTTTATGCGTAATGAGACATTTGACATCTTAGTGTTTTTTAAACAAAAAATAAAAACATATTTTCTATTAGTACAGGTCCTTAGGTGTCAGGAACTGCAAACCGTTTTGTGTGCATCCGTGTGCATCACATGCAAAATTGCGAGTTTATTTTAGAGGATAAATGAGATTCACAAAAAAAATACTGGTCCAAATTCAGCCATTGAAGTTTCAAAATATCTGGCATAGCAACCTGAGTAGTTCTGGAACCATTAGAATTAGCCTACATTTGGAATACTCATTACCACAATTATCAGATAATGGGGGAAATGGGCTATTTTTTCACCCATCTATTTTGTATCAGTTTTCAGATTGCTGTGACTGATTTTCATACATTACGGCTAAACTGTGCATTATTCTTGTAGCCCTATCTATTGGCTTTACAATAAGATTAATTCTATATATCTGTGAATGATATTGAGCTCTCAAGGTATGAAATAGTTCCCTCCTCCCCCTGAATTCAAATTTGTTCCAATAATCATAATATTTGAGATGCCCACTGATTTATACATTTGCAGTGTACATCCCAATAAAATTTAAACTTATATACATGTTTCTCAGTATGATGAGTAATTTCCAATATGGTCAGTTTTTATGATACAAAAGATGATGTTGTCAAAATTCCAATATGGCCGCTATTTTTTACAAAAGTTTATAGTCCCATCACTGGCTTGTAAATCGTTGCAGCCATTTGAACATCGCTATCGAACCATCTCCAAGTATAAGCTATGGTATGAGACTCCCATATTATTACTGATTCATGCTCGTACAAATTATGGTTTTAAATACCCTCCAAAAGCGATCATTTTCCCAATTTAGTTACATTAAACCCGCTCCAAAAGATAGTCGTTTTGAACAAACTCACAATTGTCAATTATAGTCCATCTACCTTACACTTATATGACTTGAATTACCTCAGTTATGATCCTTCGTTATGCATCAGTAGTTATACTGTATCCACCCTTCCATTCTATTAATGTCATTTATAGTCAATTGCGACATATTCTTTGTATTTTACTTCCGATTTTGCACCCTGAATTGCCTTTATAAGTTTATAAAGCCTCCATCCTAAATAATGCTACATGACTAATTAGATACATTTATGGACAAAATAATTAATTTAGAACAATTTTTTTAATACACAAAACACAATACACAAAACACTCGCATATAGAAATAAAGGAAAGGAAAGTTATGATTTATAGATTGACATACAAATTAGACAATCCCATTTCACTAATACATCATATCACGTATAATGTAGGCCCCTATGTTAGAATACGATCTCGCTACTGATGATTAAATGTCTCTTTGTTTGCGATATATAGCTACCATAGATAAGTGGGACAACTGTACTAATAAATAAATAATAGACTTAACACACTAAAACATTTAGAAAGTTGCTTAGGTTGCGATCTCGCTGCTGAAAATTGACTCATATTGACTTTCATATTGAAATATTAACATAACATATAATGTCTCAGCGTGCCATCTCGCTACAATCATATTAATATTTATACATATAGCACAGAGTGGATTTATCCAAGTGTTCTCCCCAATGTTCACACATACACAGCTACAGAAAACAGTAGGTAAAAGAGAAAACTGTGTGAAAGTATTCCCATCTGCAGGTACCGCCTTGGAGTAGGCTTGTAGTAGTAGTAGAACATGCAACATGTACGTTAAAACAGTGCAATCCGTAGAAGAAAAATAAATGATATACAGATGATGACATAAGGATGGGATGATGGAGCATGGTAGATTATTGATATGTTTCTCAGATCAATTTAATGCTAAGACAATAGGGCCTTTCGAGCAGCTCCGCTATCCAAGGGTCGAATAGTCTCAACCAGGGGTCTGGCCGGACAAATGGTTGCTAGCTGCTGGCTTCGTCACTCTCAACCGCAAGCATTCATTCGTACGGAAGATCATGAGAGTAAGTAGCCTACATTCAGCCGATGTGGGAATCCGCCCAAATATTATAGCCAGAGTCATCAGGTCATGGAGGCTGTAGCTTCTTCCTAGCCTAGTAATGCTAACTTCCTAATAAGCTGCCCCATGTGGGAACGAAATATACTATTTACTTTTTACCATCCAAGTTACCCGAAGTAGGACTGTTGGTTTCTGGGACATGACTGACATTTGGAATAACCACTAAAGCACCTCTACCTGATTTCCTACTTTCTAAGGCATGCATGCCTACGTCTGATTCATGCCACTACATCCAGTTTTCTCATTGTGTTGCTGATGGTGTTGTCTCATTGTCACAAAGACTGTGTTTATTCTGTCACCTTAAGCGATATTGTTGTTGTCTTCATATTGCAGTCTTTCAAGGTCTTTTTACTTTCTGGCACTGATACCTTGTCTTCTTTTAGATCTAGCTTGAGCTTTCAGAAGTTTGGATTCGATTTTCTATAGACTCAGCCTTCAACAGAATGTCTTTTCTGCTATAGTTATGAAATTAGTTGAAACACTGCTGAGGTATGGAAATTATCACCGCTGACCAATGAATATGATGACATATCCCTGTATAGTGTACAGTCACTTCTGCATTCTAAGAATTACAGTCAGTTCAGTCAGCTTGCTTCTGCACTCGGTCAGGCAGGAGCTTTTTGCTTATTGCGCTTGACGGGGGTTCCGCAATTCACAATGTCTGATCTAACAGGACTTGAATAATCTTGAGAAGAAATGGCAGGAATCTTTCAGCACTTCTCAGCACTTTGAACATCTGGCAACATTGTCATGCTTGTAGACATAGGAACACTGAAAAGTAGACCAGACGTTTTTGGCCTATAGCTGCTGGTTATTAGGCCAACAAACACTACTTCGTTCTTTTTGATGTTACGTCATTTACCGGTTGGTAGCTTACACTATTGGAAAGGTTTCCCTTTCAATACTGCTTGCATTTTTTAAACCTTCTCATCAAAAGCCGTCACGACAGGTGAAATTGCTGGTAATAGCTGTATCATTGAAACGTGATATGACCTAATACACTACTTTTAAATACTGCTGGTCAAGGATCATCATTTACTCATGGTGAAGCGACTTAATTCCGAAGCGGATCGGAACAGTGCTACCATTGACAAATGTCTCGGGAAGGGCTGCAGGTCTTCCATACCTTCTCTTCTTTGACTATATACACGACGTTTAAATTTAAGGATCTTGGAATAACGCCACCTTTCACATACTGAGCCACTTACAGCCTCTCCAGGCTGGGATACGATTTTGAGGGCTTAATTGTATGATATGCCGATGACATTATCGTGGTCAGCAACAATGTGTACCATGGAATTGATACCAGTGACATGTTTTATTATAGAGACATATTTATTAGTAGCGATGCTGGGACTGCATAATCAAGAAATATAACATGGAGTGTTTTTTTAAATATGTTTCAACATGTCACGTCATATTATTTTAGCAAACTTCGCCTTTGGATAACTAAATTTTATGTGTTAGCTTGTGAGATAAATTTTTCTATATTCTTTTTAAATGGCAGGACATTTCACCCTTTTTACAGCGCTTCAGCTCAAGGACGGGTGGGTGTATAACAGTTATTTAGGATTAAAACACAACACTACATTATTTTCGTTATCCGACCGCTACATTCTAAGCCGGGAATGGAGAGTTCTTGACCAAGTACAGACCAATTATCATGGTGGGCCTATGGTATTAAAATTAGTCAGGTGTGGCCGAGATGTTGATTATGAGGGATCCTCATTATGTTCGGATGTGTTTTAAGTCAATTAAAACCCTCAGAGTTCTACATTCTTAGCTGTGAAAAAGGCATCGGCCTTCGGCCTCGACCCTTTTAACAGCTAAGAATGTAGAGTTCCTCGGGCTTTATCCTATACATAATCAAGTCAAAATGTACACTTTTTCAGCAATGTCACTCATTCCACTGATAATCTACAGTCTTTACCTGGATGATAATGCAGTCAAAAACAGGAGTGAGTTTCAGAATTTTTAATATGCAGACAAAGTTAATCTCTGAGTAGACCTAGCTGGCATTATCCACATACCCTGTTAAACATGTCAGTGATTAAGAGAGCTGGGCTAAGTGCAGTTGAAATGATCATTATAATGCCCTTGCTCTAAAAGTGATCCATCTTAAATTGTACCAGCCGATGCGGCTCCGCCAGTTCTGGCACGTCAGGAGAGACAATGTCTACATTACAACTCCTCTCACGAGCAAAGGAACATAGGTCACTAATTAATCAGATGTCTCACTTCCATTTATTGGCTCGTGATAAACCTCACCAGTTTAAGAAAGCCAGGCAAGCGCTAGGCACCAGTACCACAGTCCAGCCAGAGGATATATGGCTGACTGTCGAAAATAGATACTTTTATACCTCTCACTAAACTCGATGCATAATTTGATGCATACTGTATATAAAAGTATAATTTGATACCAGTACCTCGGAAATAGATATTATTTGTGAGAAAAATTGTTCTGTCGATGTCATCTGGCACTAGAAAAAGGAATTTGAGGTGCCAGAAGAATATAAAATTTGACACCAATATCATTCAAACCGGGGGGGGGGGGGTGTACATAAACGGTCCTGAAGGTTCATTTATCTTGAAATACTTTTGCGTGAAATTTTTTTTGGAAGCCTCTGGGTATGAGAATTTGAAAATACAACTTCAGGCCATATAAGCCTTCAAAAATGTCAAATATATCGACATTGCAACATTTTTAAACCTAAAACGACAATAAAATAGGTCAAAACATACCCATTTCACAAAATGTACGAATTATTTTAATGCCTATAACGCGACTCAGTCCGTCATTCTAGACAATTTGGTAGATGAATGGGTAAAATTTGACCAATATTAGGGCCCTGACATTAATTTAAGTGATTTTCAACATTTTTCGATATATTGCATACCCTGTCCTGGAAACGCTCAATTTTGAAGGTTATGCACAAGGCTGCACACAAAACGGATTGCAGTTCCTGAAACCTAAGATTACACACAAACAGAAAATCGAGGCTAGACAATGCTTATTTTTGTTTGAAAAAACACCTCTCTTTTGGCGATTTGCCGCTCCTCTAACTGGGCGAGACTGATTACCAGTAAAGAAAATAAACTGTCGAAAATGATTTACTCTTTAATATATAAACTTTACGAGAAGGATTTGTTTCATTCTACTTGGATTAGCTCGGTGAAAAACATACTGGATAGTGCTGGATTCTCCGGGATTTGGACGGATCAATCTTTACCTAAATCACCGGATCGTTTTAATACAATTCTCAAGTTAAGGTTGCACGACCAATTCAAAAATTAGAATTAGAATGAAGGCATAACAAAAAGTGGTGAATGTACTGTATACCGTATAATTAAAAATACTTTTGGTTTCGAGAAATATCTGACTGAACTGCCTGTAAATAATAGAATTCTAATGACAAAATTCCGGTGCCGCAATCACCGTTTACCAATCGAAGTTGGTTGTCGGGCTCAAACTGAGCGCGACCTACATTGCAACGACATCGGTGATGAAAACCACTATCTGTTATGCTGTCAGTTATTCAGAGAAGAGCGTAAAATATATATAAATGTCAAATTCTGGAAAATACCTTCCACTATCCAACTGGAACAATTATTCAAGCAAAACTATTTTTGATGTACTGCAGTTAAGTTTATTCGTGAAAGTGGTTATCGCAAAGTTTTAAAGTGTTCTTAACAAGAATAATAACAGCTAATCCACTGATTCTTGTATAAATCATTACAATTGTAAATAGTATTATAATATGCACTGTATTGTATTATATGGCGCCAGCGCTCTCCTTGCTCTTCTGTCATGTTCCTCCCACAGGAACCATTAGCAATAAATACTTGTTACTTGTTACTTGTTACTTGTTACTTGTTAATCACTGCAGTTGTGACCGCCGCTCTCGGCCGCAGCTATTCCAAAAGAATTATATCCAACCGACATCACAACCTGTGTGTGCATACTGGTGGCCTCATGCTATATATTTTAATCATAAATGTTGATGTATCGTCCCTTGGATATGAAAGGGTGTATCTGTCACTTTACAAAGTGCCAGATACACCCTTTCAAATCCAAGGGGACGGTATGATGAAGTGATTCACGGGAGATAGATCCGGAATCTCGTGAATGTCACTTGATTATAAGATAAACAGCGGGTTTTCACAGCGCCGCGCATCCAAGGAAACACTAGACATTGACCCAATGCTGGTTTACAGTTGGGCTAGCGTCGAAGACGGTGGCCTAACTGTAAAACAGCATTGGTTCAATGTCACGTGTTTGCTGAGATTCCTACCGTATTCCTATGAGATATGGGCAACAGTGATTTACAGGCAAAAATAGAGAGCCTATGATTTATTTATTTCTGACAGATTACCTGAGGCTATATTCTCGTTTGTATTTTATTACATGGCACCTGCAGCAAACACAAGAACCAATGTGCTTAATTCCGGTCCAGCGTCGTAGGCTGTGAACGAACATTAAACCAGTTTTGGCTTAACGGCAGGTGTTTTATGGGCCAAACGCAAAGCAAGTCATTTTTATTGACTGATATATAATTATTCTGAACTAAAAATCGTGCATAATCCTGAGCTACATTCAGACAATGCTTGACACTGCTTGACTTCTTATATATTATATTACTTTATCCCTTCAAACAATAACTACGTAAGAAATGTTGATCATGCCCAATGTTTCGGTCAATGTGTTTAAGTTTACCTGAAGTTTAGTTATAACTGAATGACGTGTATAGATTTGCTGATTTTTTCAGGCGGAATTTTATTATTTATTGTAAAATATTATTAGACTAAACAATGAAATAATACGCAATATCTAAAGTGTTGAAGCACTTGACAGGACGTGACATTGTGACAACCATGGCTAAGCCTAAATGTGTGGACCAAAATGTATTCTACGTTGCAGTCAACGTTTTTTAATATGGAGGTAGGTGAGTGAATAAATGAATGAATGCATAAACATGATAAATGAATGCATAAATGCTGCATGCATGGATGGATGGATGGATGGATGGATGGATGGATGGATGGATGGATGGATGGATGGATGGATGGATGGATGGATGGATGGATGGATAGATGGATGGATGGATGGATGGACGGACGGACGAACGGACGGACGGACGGACGAACGAACGAACGAACGAACGAACGAACGAACGAACGAACGAACGAACGAACGAACGAACGAACGAACGAACGAACGAACGAACGAACGAACGAACGAACGAACGAACGAACGAGCGAGCGAACGAACGAACGACCGAACGAACGAATGAATGAATGAATGAATGAATGAATGAATGAATGAATGAATGAATGAATAAATGAATAAATGAATGAATGAATGAATGAATGAATGAATGAATGAATGAATGAATGAATGAATGAATAACATAGGTTGAATCTATGACGTCATATTTGATCAACTACAGTGAAGCTTTACTATAATATAATACACACTTAGTTAATGCATGCAATACTACTAGATCATTAGCATCATTAGCATCATTTTGGCAGAGGGTTGCAGTCTCTGGCTGACTGTCTGTCTAGTAAATATTAATTTCGTGTAATTCATTGCCGCGTGTTTGCCAGATTTCAAACGACGACCAACAGAAAAAAAGCCTCACTGAAAATGGTTTGATTTAGATCAATTAGCAATTAGAGAACCCATCAAATGACACGTGCGTTGTTAAAAGAAAGGGATGTTAACCTGGAAAAGAGACAAATTATAACAGCATAACAGAACGGATGTCACTGTTCACGTAGGCGCAATCATCATTGTATATAAAATATATCCCTTGCGTAAATGGTATCCCACTATGGTCTAATCAACCTAAATGGACTGAAACACAAATTACCGCAAAATATGCAAAATTGGAAGGACCCTTTGTTATGATACCTCTCTTGTGCATATTTGTGGTAAATTGCCACTCAGAAAATATCTTAATATTTATATAATAATATGTTTCAAACGTCATGCATAGCAACATAAATCGATAAAAAATAAGGTGTTTAACACCAACTAATCTATAATTAAGACTTAAATGTACTTATCAGTTTCAGTCATGTGTCATGGGTTTAATGACTTCTAGTACTATTAGTAACTATACATAGAATGTGTTAGATTTGCACGTTAATAAAGATCATTTTGTATTATACAACCTGATCATATTATATTGTTGCCCCGGTGTACCATCTTCATCTATCAAGTTGTCTAGTACCGGCAGACTGTCAGACCGGATGCGGCAAAACAAGTAGTTCTGATATGAGTTCTGTCTGCAGTTGTACTGCAGACAGCCTGCACGTCTTACCCTCCCTTACCCCCTTGGTCTACCCATACTAGGTAACATCAGAGACCTGGGTTCGTCACCTCACAAGAGGCTGACAGAACTAGCAGATATATATGGCCCTGTATACGCACTCAGAATATTCAACAGGAATGTCGTGGTGGTGAACAGCTACGAAATACTGAGAGATATCCTGGATCAGAGTTCTCCGGTCGTCCAAAAGCTGAATTCAGGGTTAACTACATGTTCTCTTGGGAGTCTGACATTGCCATGACCGACCCCGAGGTACCGTACTGGACCTCAGCACGTAAAGCTGTCATACACAACTTGAAGGCGTATGATACAGGGTTAGAGAGACTGGAGGATATTCTATCTACAGCTACACAAGAAGTGATGGACAAGGTGGCTGACATGAAAGGTGAACCGTTTGACATCAACATGGAGCTGTACAATTACACGATGAAGATGATATTTTACTTCACCACTGGTATGAGTCTGACTGATAATGACCCTTCACTGCTGAAGCTCAAGGAGATGGATACGCTGTTTTTATCAGTAACTGGAATGAGAGGTCAAAATGTCATGTTGAATGTGTTCCCTTTCCTGAGGTATTTTGGCAATGAAGTCTTTGGTGAGATGGTACGTACCCGTGAGCTGATGGTGGAGCTTTGGCATTTATTTAAAGCTTAGCATGATTCTGATCCTGACAATCCCCTATACAAGGCGTCATCTATGCACTTGTTATGACAATTACAAAATACCCTGAGAGATCCTGAATGACATCCCATGATGAACGATACAAACTGCAGGAATATTACGTTTATTCTCTGGATGGCTGGGATCGTCACGACTTCCAACAACCATCACCCAGAGGTAATCACACGAATACAACAGGAAGTGGACAAAGTTATCGGCAGTAATCGCCAGGTGTCACTCAGAGACAGAGAAAATCTACAGTACACACGAGCGGCCATATTTGAATCATTGCGCTATTGTACTCTGGTAGCGTTTGGACTTCCGCATGCTCCAACTAAACCGACCACTTTATTGGGCTGTGACATTCCTAAGGGTACCACGGTGATCACTAACTTTTGGGCGGTACATCATGACAGTGATTTCTGGGATCTGCCATGGGAGTATTGCCCTGAGAGATTCCTGGACGCAGACGGACATCTAGTCCCTGCAGATCACCAAGCCAGGAAACACTTGTTCGCATTTGGTGCAGGTGGCCGTAAGTGTATCGGGTCTGTGCTCGCTCTTAACAGAATGCTGGTTTTCACGGCCAGCCTGATGCAGAAATTTGATCTTTCTCCAGATCCAGAGGTGAATGTGTCCTATGATCCTAGATCCTACATACAGGCTAATGCGCTCAGGCCTAAACCCTACAAAATCAAACTGATACCAAGACAATAATAATAGTAGGGCCTACAGCAGCATACACCAAGATAAGCCATATTTGAAGAGTTACCTAAACCAGCGGTACAACATCTGTCCACATGTCTAGAATTGTCCCCAGGGGTCTCTAGATACAGAATCTAGTTGATGACATTGCCGGAAAAGGGGGCGGGCTGAGAATTTGACACTTGTACACCTACCCAATTCTCTATCATCATGTTGGGCCACTTAAATGTAATATTGTTGTATTTAGTTTTTTTTATATCCATCAGGTCATATATCCAGGGAGGTAAAGTTAATAGTAAAACATAATATATTTTTGCTGTACATAGCATCCCACCTCGAAGAGCTATTTTGGATATTGTAAATATGTCGCAAAATATTTTTTTTCAATTTTTTCAATATTTTTCTTATTTTTTTCAAATAGTTTATGACAACAGGTTCATGTCTGTGCGAAAGTTTCCATAAACGATGTCCCTTCATATGTCTGAATTAGGCTACCAATGCTTGATTCTTCAAGTCATTGGTCGTTATGAACATTTTCAAAATAGCCCTCGTAAAATACATGATTTCTCCTGAAACGTATTATTGTACATGGTTTTCTGAAATTGTTTTTGGTGTGTAATATTACTGTTTAATCTTCAGTTAAGTATTTACAAATGTGATATTTACGATTGTATCCAAGACGGCCGTCAGAAAATTAAGTCAATGCCAGGTGGTTCCTAAATGCTCGTCGATACTGAATGCGTTGGTGGTCGTGGGAACCACCTTATTATATTAGTATGGCGTGTTTGGGGCCATATGCCACGGACGATGTCCCATACTATTTAAACTAAGGGTGTAAGGGTGCAATGTATGTAATTTTTTGTATGTATAATTTAAAAAGTTAACAAATATATTATGTATATGTATGTGTATTTTTAATCGTTCTTATAACGCATTCTTTAAAAGCAGGAAAAATCAATAAAAAGATGATAATGTTATTATAAATCTAAATGTTTTGCTATGCTTTCTAGAGTTATTTTACCTACTTTTCATAAAATGTAGTTTTTTATGTCTGGTTTTTAAGCGGGCAACATTTTTTTGATAATGTATTTTAAATTTGATAGTTTTTTCATCTGTATTATATATTTTATCTGTATTATATATTATAGAATTGACTATTTGTTATCACATAACCAATAACTACAGGGCACATATGAAAAATAGCCTGACTGCTAATAATGTCCACCCTGTATAAATAGGCCTATGTCTCAATAAATAAATAAGTGTTCAACATTTTTATAATAATGGGAGTCCCAATCAACACCACCACAGTTAAAATCCCCAGCAATTACTAAAATTTGTCCTGGTTGAGTGATTTTTTCAATATAATTTTCGATGTCTATGCCAAATTTGTTGGCAACATATCCATCTCTAATTGTCATTAGGACACACCCCCCTCCCCTCCGTGTGACGCTCTGTACTTGCGGTATGTGTTTGCAACGTATTGTGGGGGTAGGATTTCAGATGTGAAAATGTTGTCCGTAATTTTAGTCTCACAGCCAAAAATCACATCAGGCTGAAGATAATCGCAGGCTGATTGCATTGCAGCTTTTTTCTCCCTGAGTCCACTTATGTTTACTACTAGGGTTCTCCAGTTTTTCTTTTTATGAGGAGCCGGCGACAAAGATTTATTTTGCGGTGGAATATACCAGTTACGCTATTGTTTCCTTTTTTTCTTGAAGCTGGTGAATTATTAGGTCTACTAAAATTTTCAGGTGTGAATAAAGAATCCACAGACGGTATGTTTGAATTTAAAGGTGGAAATAAGTTGTGAAATTCCAGGTTATATGTTTGAAATAGGAATGATTCTTAATTTGTGAAATTACATCTGTTACATATCCAAGATACATTTGAATCCTGTAGGTTTTTAAAGGAGCTGTCTTCTAAAGATAAACAAGTTTTGTGGAACCACATCTCGTGATTGTGACTACACTCACCCGCCTGTCCCCAAGTGACTCTAGATTTACAATAAGCACGCAGATAGAGAGACTTGTCCTTCACTGTACTTTCTTTGGGTTTGGTTGTGTCAGGATTAGCGTGTATATCCCCACTTAGAAGTGGGCTAACATGATAATTAATTAATTAATTAATTAATTAATTAATTAATTAATTAATTAATTAATTAATTAATTAATTAATTAATTAATTAATTAATTAATTAATTAATAAATAAATGAATGAATGAATGAATGAATGAATGAATGAATGAATGAATGAATGAATAAATGAATGAATGAATGAATGAATGAATGAATGAATGAATGAATGAATGAATGAATGAATAAATGAATGAATGAATGAATGAATGAATGAATGAATGAATGAATGAATGAATGAATGAATGAATGAATGAATGAATGAATGAACGAATGAATAAATAAATGAATGAATGAATGAATGAATGAATGAATGAATGAATGAATGAATGAATGAATGAATGAATGAATGAATGAATGAATGAACTAACGGATGAATGAATGAATGAATGAATGAATAAATGAATGAATGAATGAATGAATGAATGAATGAATGAATGAATGAATGTATGAATAAATGAATGAATAAATGAATGAATGAATAAATGAATGAATGAATGAATGAATGAATGAATGAATGAATGAATGAATAATAATAATAATAGTAATAAAATCTTTATTTAAAGAGGGTAAACCCAATGAGCATTTGCCCATCTTCCTTGGGGCCCTCAAACATTCAAAAATACAAAATACATAATACATAAGTAATAATGAATAAAGTAATATTATATATACAGCATAATAAGAAAAGAGTCTTTAAAACATGTATATGTACTGCCGTGCAAAGGCAAAAAGCAGCATCTGCTTACTATACAAGTAAGCATATACTGCCTCTTGTCTCTGCAGAGCAGTGTAAGCTATGTATAAGCAATAAAGATAATATATATACAAAATTGAATAACATAGTTGTTGAACAATATATGCTACATTGTATCGGCGAATTACTTAATATTATCTATATTTATTTTCTTCTAAAGTTTTTTTAATGTACAAGTTCTTGAATTTGGTAAATGTTTTTGAAGATTTTATGTTTTCTGGTAAGGCATTCCATATAATTACGCCTGTGTATGATAAGGATTTATGATGTGTTCTAGGAACGAATAATTTTTTATTGGCTGAAGATCTAAGTGAATAATTCGAATGGTCTTTAATATTAGTAAACATAGTCTGTATATATTGAGGCGCATTACCATTAACTGCTTTATAGACAAGCCTAACCTGCTTAAATTTTACTATTTTATTAAACGGTAATCATTTGTTTACTTGGGGTTAGGGGAGGTGCTTCTAATATTAATCTTGCTGCTTTCTTTTGGATTTTAATGATTTTAGTCTGATTTTCTTTCGAGCAGATACCCCAAACTGAGCTACAATATTCAATGAGTGGTTTAACATAATAATCATAATATTTATTTCTGGTTTCTAATGGCAAGTATTTTCTAATCGTTCTGAACAGGAATAAACGGTAGGAGGTACACTTTTTGACCTGAGCGACCTGCATAGTCCAGGAGAGAGTATTGTCTACATTAACCCCTAGTAGTTTTGCACTGTTTACTTCATCAATTATAGTATTACCTATTGTTACATTTGCTGAATTGCAATTAGTATTTATCTGAACAGATTTCTCTCTACTAGATATAAATAAGGTTTTAGTTTTTTCAATGCTAAGTACCATTTTGTTTTGAAGACACCATCTATCCAAACTGACTGCACATTCTTGGAGTTTTTTAATTATTTTATCTTTGGTTTTGTGTTCAACACTCTCAACTGAATCATCTGCGAATAGGTTGATGTCACTTAAGTATTTTTCTAGAGATATATCGTTGATGAAAATAATAAAAAGTAGCGGGCCCAGGATCGATCCTTGGGGTACCCATGATTTTATATTTAATGGGTTTGATTTTTTTACCATTTATGACTACAAACTGTTTTCTATTTCTAAGGTAAGATTCAAACCAGTTTAACGCTACGGAGCTACATTTGTAAAGTTTAAGTTTTTTAATCAAGATATTATGATCTACTAGATCAAATGCTTTGCATAAATCTACTAGCAATAAGCCGATTTCATTGCCTCTATTTAATGCTGAGAGCCACGTGTCTACCATGAGAGTAAGTGCAGTCTCGCATGAATGATTGGCTCTAAAACCCGATTGTTTTTGGTGAAGCAAATTGTAGGATGTCATATATTCATACAAATGAATTGATACATGTTTTTCTAATAGTTTTGAGGCTATCGGTAAAATTGATATGGGTCGGTAATTAGAAATATCATCTCTAAAATCTTTTTTATGGATGGGGGTAACTCTTGCCACTTTCCAAGTGTCTGGAAAGCGCCCAGTTTTAATGCTACAATTACAAATCTTCACTATAGAATCCGTTATATAAGGACCTGCTAATTTGATAAATCTTGCACTTATATCATCATCACCTGTTGATTTGTTTCCTTTCATATCTTTAATGTAATTATAAACAAACTGGTGACTAATTAAAGGAATTTCAAAACTGTTATTTGGAGGAACTCTCTTT